>LJIJ01004186.1:0-15691 GCA_001718145.1 Orchesella cincta
CCCTCAGTGTTGGAGCAGGTTGGAGGGGTCAACTTCCCACTTACATTGTTAAGTCAAGTTATACATACATTTCGATCCTTAGAAGTGAGATTATACCTCATTGGGCTTTGTTTAGTCCTTTGGAATCACTTATATTGACATCTTCATTTTGTATAGTCACGAGTATACGCGTTAATTTTCATTTCCTTAGGGTTCCTGCAAAAAGCTACTCTCCAAAATAGCCAGCCCAGCAGTAAATATCATACGCCGATACTAAGTCGTACACGGCAAGATTACTGCGTAAATATCCGCAACTCACGGATTTAAAACTCGTTTTTAACAAATGGAAACGACACCAATTTCATGCTGAACCTACTCGAAAAAGCCACGTATAAAATTCGTCAAGGAGCTGCGCACCCACATAGCATACTACGAAGTTTTCTATTTTCCCACACGTTACAATGAGTAAATCTTTGATAGGTAAGATTTCCAAGAGCTGTGTTGAGTACTTTTTGGCCAACCTCCCAGTCTTTCTTGTCGTTGCCAAATATACTCGTTTTCTCTTACCAAACCGGTGTTAAGCAGTGGTCTAAAGAGTCCGCAAGTTTCAAAATCATGTTTGAAAGATCCGCGTATTTGATTCTTTGTTTTCTGCGTTGCAGCAGGAACCCGATATAACGAATAAACTTGTTTTGATTTAAGCCTAGTTTAAAGTATTAATGTTGGTTTGAAACGGTTGACATTTAATCACAATGGTGACCAAATGTATATGTGTGTAATTACATGCCTTCTGTCCATGAATAATTTCATTTGCTTATTTGGTCAGCATTTTATCCGATTGAGTCAAAAAAGCCAAAAACTCCCAAGAAGGTTGCTTCCCATTTATTTTTATTGCTTTTATATTTAACATAAATCCAACAGTTCCAAGCGTTAATTCAGAAAGATTGTTGTGTCAGGAGGGTGAAACCGCTACATCGTATCGCATCGCTGTCAGAATAACTGGCTTTTTTACTGGCATCCTTCCTCCATTTATTTTTTCCGCAAGTAGATGGCAAAAATCGAATTTCAAATTTTCTTGGAAGAAACATGCAAAATAGTCCCCCGTTCAGTTTTGCCGTAATCATTTGCCATCGCTTGTTTCCGATGTGGGCCTTGGTGGGTGAAGATAGAAGTGAGTTTCGCAGCGCAATGGTTTCGCATTTCCGTGAAAAAACGCTGGTGCGTTTCCCAATTTTTTTCCATACTCCAGTTGGCATTGAACCGTTGCGTTTTCGGAAACGTTTCAAAAGCAAGTGGTAAGTTTCATGTCGGTCTCCAGTTTGCAGTTTGTATTGAATTTATATACATCAAAGCGTGTCAAAAACACGGGAAAAGTTTAGTGTAGAATGTTCTTTCCTTCAAAGTTCAGGAGATGCACCATGCAGTTTGAAAATGGAGCTAGAAACCCATTCAAATTTGAAATTGGACCCTCTTTTGCATCAACGCTTTGTTGATTCGATAGTTAGAAAGTGTATATGGGAAATTTTGTGTTGCCTTTCCCAGAACTCACACTAATGATGTGATGATGAAAGCTAGATAAAATAACGACGGCAAACTTCTTGCTTTTCAGCTCAAAGGACCGAATGTAGGGTTTAAGTGTCAAGCAGTGATGTAAAAAATCCATGGATAATATATATCTAGCCATGGGATAATGATAATAATGGAGAAATAGATAATAATGGCTAAAATGGATAATATGGATAATACATTATGTGTACTAAATACACGTGGATATTATACCCTAATGGATAATATACCTTAAATTAATACATACCAATGAGATATGTATATCCTTAAGAAATGTCCATAAGCATACGGATGTTTTATGCATATCTTCATTAAGTTATAAGTTACAGTACCTTGTGGCTGCCAGTTTTGAAATTTTTACTTTTATTTATGGATGACAGCGACACAGTAAGCTTCATGTGATTGAGTTACCTCATTCATTAAGAAAAAGTGTCGTAATTTCATTTTTATTAAACGTTTTGACAAACATACAACTAAAAGTCTCATCCGAAGAAAGTTATTAACGGAAACTGGCTTAATTAAATCATAACATATTAGTTATTACCAATTTGTGTCAGGATCTCCAGTTTTTAAAGCACGACGATAAGAGATAGACTTGAAGTCTGTGAACGCTGTCGGCACTGATATAATCTCGACACGACAGTATGCGTATCAGTTAAACTTGGATATTATTAGGTGACAAGAGAAAATGGATTTACTAATGTAATTAATAAATCAATCACAAAAGTTCATATTATTTATCCGTACGTAAACCGTAAACCCATGAATGTTTTGGATAACGGCTGCATTGAATAATTGTTGGTAGTGAAATGCATTACTTACATTATGTGCATATATATGTATGTTATGTATTTAGCCATTAAAATCCAGCTATTTAGCCATTAAAATCCACTTTTAGTATATTGTCCAAATTATCCATTTAACACAACCTAAATGGGGGTGGATTTTACACGTTAAAATCCGGATAATAATGGATCCACTCCATATCCATTATTATCCACTTAACATCTCTGTAAAATATATGCAGGTGTTTCTCTATACTCTACACCTTTTACTCTAACTCTAAACGTATAGAAAATGCCGAGTTATTACTGTGATGAATCAAAACTAACAACCAAATCAGGTTAAAACAGCTTCCAATGTTAATTATACGAATTAAAGGAGCATTTTTTGTGAACCAACTTTTGTTTTTCCTTTTAACGGGCGGTTTAGATATGCTTAGCTGATATGTCCGTTGCAGCAAGCATGGCCAATTTGGCTACTCTAGCACTATGGGTAGGTATTGTGGAACACATTCCTTTACCAAACTAACATTTAGCCACAGCGTAGTAGTAGTCTCATTTATTTATATAGATGTAATTGAGGGTGCCAATACTAATAAGATTTTATTTTATATTGAACTGTTTAAAAATGAGACTCTATATAGCCAATAAGGCTACATTTTGAATTTTTGCAATACCTATCTGTATATGAAAGGTAACCAATTTGGTGATGAAGCAACATATTGGGTCATATTTCCTGCAACTGTATGGGAAAAATAAATTTATTTTATGTCCACAGTATTTTGTACCCATGACCATAAGTATAAATTTATTTCTTACAGATATCAAAATTACAATCAGGCCACGTGTAATGTATTACCTGGACAGTTGGGGCTAGGCAGGTAAATTTAGCTACCGGGCAGCTGAATATAGGTGCTGTGTTTGCAGCTAAAATCTGCTGCCCTACCTTTTTCGCGTGGTTGATGTACGGTTAGAGCCAAAATTTCACTCCCCGTCAAAAAACAATACCCGAATTACCTTTAAAACAAATATCAACCACTTTTTTGAAACTTCACCAATCCTGTTTATGTTGACAAATTTCCACTGCAGCTATATTCAACTGCCCGGTAGCTAAATTTGCCTGCCTACCTGAAACTGCTGGATGAAAAAAGCTATTTAACATTAAATGGGCATAAAGAACAAGGTACTATTTTTCTAGGCAAATTCGGTTGAAATAAATTATCCAAATCAGAAAAGTCCTAATCGGAAACGCATAGGTATTTTGAGCGAGGCACTTGGCCCCGTTTTTCATGGAGCCATAAATTAACAATACATTGTCTAAGAGCAATGTATTGGCATACCTCGAGTAGATTTTGGGGCTATATGCTTTGCACAAATACGTATGCTTTTCCCATTACGATTCTTCTGATAAAAATGTTCGAAATGCTACCTTTTCTCTGTAACACGATTTTATAGGAAATCAACATGGTTACCTTTTAATGAACATTTTTAACATTCATTTTTCAAAAAATCAAAAGTACCTGAATTTCGTCCATAGAGCTCAGGGTTTCTTCGTAAGTCATTTCGTACATTGCTTCAGTCCGAGTCAGAGCCAATATGGTTACCTCTCTGATTTTTCAAACATATGAACTAAATAGGGTAATCTGGTTAATACTACCGTACTCCAGATATTTTGTGGCATGGAATGCGAATTCCAACCAGTTTCAGGTTACCTTATCCGGTTTTCATACTTTCAAATTTTTCACTGCAGTATTTCTGACACAGTTATCCTTGTTTGTGATCAATGCTTACGTTCTGCTGATTGCCCTCCGACAACCGGAGCTGAATTTAATGGTGAATTGGATAGTTACAATTGCTCTTACTTTGCTCAACGTTTACTGCATAGAGTTAAATCGTTTCTTTCTTAACGATAAGTCACTATTCGCATATCACAATCTACTTTACAGCAATTGTCGAAGACTCCATCTTGCCCCGGAGCCAAGTGGAAATACTCACACATCATTTAAAGACTTAATTCTCCCACTTTCTAAAGGTACGATCCCATTAGGGCTCAATTGTTTCCAAATAAACTCACATTTATTGTTTTGAATTTACTTATGTGTTATATAGAACTTTCGAAAGCAGCATCGTCACAGCCTTTTGACCAGCTTGGTGTAGTATTAAACTTAATGGCACTTTGTTTCGGAGCAATACCATTAGGAGTATCCAGTTTTCTTGGAGTTTTAAACATTTTTAAATCACCAGTTGACCCTCTGTACTTAACACTAGCAACAATATTCCCATATAAGGACTATCCAGGTCTCTACGAATCTTACATTTACACATTATTTTTGATCGTATGTTCTTTCATTTTTGCAGCAGAAATATGCCGCAGTTTTTCCTGTGCACTATGTATTTGCATTGCGGTTGGTAAAATGTTGAAAGAACTGCTTTTAAAAATTGAAAAGATTTCTCAACAAAATTTTTCTGTGGGCTTCAGGGAATATAAAATCTTACGAAAAGTTCACGACTTGGGTTTTACTTCTGGAACGTTTTTACTCCAACTGACAATGGGCATAGGTTACGGTATTGTCGTTCTGTGCATGGCTTCAACCCTACGGGGATTTTACATTCTACCGATAGCAATTTACTGGCTGTTCCCGACTGTTACAATAATTTGTATAATTATGCTGATTGTGGCACTTCCGTTTGCTACTTACATTCACAACTGCAGTTGCTCTATGAAAAGGAAATGGTTGTGTCGCATTAATGATTTGAAATTTCGGAAAAAGTTTTATCGTAGACAGCTAAGAGCGATGAGACCGTTATCTTTTTATTTTGGGAGTTATAGGGTGTTAAATAATGAATCAAAAAGTATTTATATAGCGTCAATTATTGAGAGATTCATGAATGGGATTTTGGTTTTAGAAACGAAATAGTTTTATCAAGACCATCACCTCACAATATAATATTATATTTGGAAAATCTTAAAAGAAGTATGTGCAATCGAGAGTGCTTTGAGCACACTTTCGTGATGATTTTATGTCTCTATCGTTCTAGAAGTTACGTAAAAATTGTCCGTACATTTACACAAAAAAAAACATAAATAGTAGAGAAATATTTAGGAAGAATCTTGAAGAAGTCTGATTTGCATCGAGAAGATTGCTCTAGTACACATTTGAGGATTAGAATAAATAGTTGTACTTTTAAGGATAGAAGACCAGTGAACAGGAAAGTTTTGAGGTTAAAAATACTGACAAATACAATCGAAGCATCAAAACCATTGAGTCAGTCCGCCTTAACATTTTCGAACGTAGTACTAAGTTCCTATGTCTGTGTGCCGTAGCCTGCTTTCGTCCATGGAGAAAATGCAAAACTTTCTCTCTCGAAAATTAAAGGTTTTTATTAAAGCAACAATTTGCGTAGTAGAACATTACAAGAAATGCCTCTAAGAATTTTTATATTAAAAATTAAACTAAAGCGTGCTCAAACCAACCATATGACACTTTGAAAATTATTGAAGTTTTTGCCAAGGTCGTGTTTGTATATTTACACATTAGTTTTAAGTATTAGTCTTTCATTTTGGCGCAGAAATATTGCCGCTCTTTTTCTTTGCATTATGTATTTTAATTACAGTTTTAAAAATGCAATAGAATGCTTTAAAATTGATAAAGATTTCCCAACACAACTTTTCGGTTGGATTCAGAGATTTAAAATTTACGAAGGTTCACCGACATGCGGTTTTACTGCTGGAACGTTGTAATTTCAATTGCCAATGGATGTAGGGTACGTATCTAGTGTCTAGGCATGGCTTCAACCCTACGCAGGTTTCAGCATTCTAAAGATTGCATTTACTGGCTGTTTTCGACTGTTTTACAGTTATTTGCTATAATTATTCGCTAATTGTGGCACTACCTGTTGCTACGTACATTTATAATTTTGCAGTTGCTCTACTAAGAGTAAATGGATGTTTTGTATAATGATTTGGAATTCGCAGGAATTGCTTACCAAAAGAGAGTGAAGCATGAGACGTTGTCGTGTTTATTTTGGGATGTAGAGTTTGAATAATGAGTCAAAAACGTTAATATGGGCATTATGATGCGGTTTGTGATGGAATTTTGGTTTTGGAAGGCTGAAATAACTTGAAGACAGCAATGTCTGCAAATAAATTGATTGAATTTAACCTTGGCTAAATGTTTAGAATATCTAATAAGTATAAAGAATATCAGCAAAAAAGTTTGTATGAATTAATATTAATTTGATTGCAAATAGTTTATCACTTAACGCTGAGTTTTTCGATGTATGCCATTTGGCGTTATTGATGCCGTGAGGAAAGTATTTTTAGAACGAGTGGGTTGTATGATTAGATTAACAGATTGATGAGTACAGGAATCTTCATTTAATCACTGTTTGGCATAGTGCTTTTTACCAAACAGAAACATTCTGAACCAGAAACAGTTAATATACAATGCCTAAACGTTTTCAACGAAAACTGCAGTATAGTTGACCGATATCTCATTTCTAAAGCATAAAGTTACTTCCATAATTTGGATGTTGTCATTTCAAAAGCCATTGCTGTAAAATCTAATTAGTAAATGGCCAAAAAAAATCAAGACGTGGCATAAGTCTATTTTCATGACTTTCGTTCTTTTAATACTTTTATCCGCTTACTCCATTTTAAGAAGGCATATTACAAAAGTTGTTATGATATTAGACCAGTTGAAAAAACTGAAGAAGTATTTTCTTTATCCGTTACCACAAAAAGAATTTTATAAGTTGATTTATTTTGGGCGTCGAAATTAAATTCAGACAAGGTAGAAAACACGTGGAAGAAACTCAACTTCATAATATAAAATGCAGATAAAAGTACAAGTAACAATATTCCTACCACCGAAAGGCGTTATATAAAATTCTCAAAAAAGATATGATTATGTAAGTACTTTTGTCAATACATATTTCTAGAGCCGAAAATTCCACTATATAATGTATTGGAAAGACAAGAAAAATATTTAAATTCAACGCTTTACATGGCCTTTTCTATTGTTCCTTTTTTGCATAAATTTCAAAGTACCTTGGAATCTAGTCCTTAGAGAACACAGTTGCACTAAAAGTCAATTTCAATTGCCATTTCAATCCAAGCCAGACTTCGAAAAATGCTCACTTCCTTGATTTTTCAAACTCCCGAACTGAACAGGCTAATCTGGAAAACATTTCTGTACCCCAGATACATAGTGACATGGAAAGCGGACATCAATCAGTTTCAAGTAACTTCCTCAGCATTGATGACCTGCAAGTTCTTTGGAGTAGCATTGCTGACTCAGCTAATTTTATTTGTGATGAATACCTACATTTTGCTTATTGCCCTGCGAAATCCTGAGCTGAATTTAATGGTGAACTGGATAGTTACACTTGCTCTGTTTTTGCTCAACGTTTACTGCATTGGGTTAAACATCTTTTTTTTGAATGACAAGTCCATGTTTCTATATCACAACCTACTTTACATCCATTGTAAAAAACTAGTCTTGCCCCGGAGCCAAATATATGTTCTCATGCCATTCATTTAAAGGATATGAATTTGCCGTTTCTAGAAGGGTAAGAACCTGTTGTGACAAATTTTAAGTTCAACAAAACTCGTATTTATGTTGGAATATTTAATCGTGTTGAAACTTTGGGAAAGCAGCATCGTGTCAGCCTTTAGACGGGCTTGGGGTAGTATTAAATTTAATGTCACTTTGTTTTGGAGTAATACCATTGGGAGTGTCAGGGTTTTTTGTAGTTTTAACTATTCTTAAATCGCCAGTTGATCCTGTGTACCTGACACTAGCAACGATATTTCCTTGGAAGGATAATCCAGGGATCTATGAATCGTACTTGTACGTCTTTTTTTTAATGGCACACTTCCTTTTGCTGCAGAATATGTCGCTCTTTGTTTTTGTACTTGTGACGTGCGATTACCTGGTAAAATTCTGAAACCTTTTGCTTTTTAAAAGTCGATAAGAATTTTCCAACAAACTTCAGATTGGGTTGACGGAATATAAAACCTTGCCGCAAGATATTCACGGACATGTGCGATGAATTTGTTGGGTATTTTATGCTTCAATGACAATGGGATGGAGGGGGACGATACTGTATTGGTCGTTTTATGCATGGCTTAACCTACGAGGTTTCGAACATATTGCGATTAGCATTTACTGCTTTTTACGATGTAGACAGTTAATATGTGTAATTATGCTAGTTGTGGCTCTGCCGTTTGCTACTTATGCTCATAATTGCAGTTCCTCTTTTAAGAGGAAATGGTTGTGCCGTATTAATAATTTGGAATTTCGCAAGAAGTATTTTCGGATGCAAATAAGAGCGATGAGACCGTTGTCGTTTTACTTTGGGAGTTACAGAGTGTTAGATGATGAGTCAAAAAGGGTTTATATGGAGTCAATAATTGAGCGGTTCATGAATGGGATTTTGGTTTTAGATCCAAAATATTATTAAGATCAGTGGTTTTGCGTCCCCATGTAAATAATAAGTTTTAGGGTTTGAGGTGATCAGAAGGTATACTGGTACGAATATAGCGTTAATTGGTTGTTCAGTTAAATCATGATTAAAATTGGTAGAAAATATTTGGAAGTAGCTAAACAAACGTAATATGTCACTTGCGCCGTTCAAAAAATTAGTATATCTACCCAATTAAACGAAGACGATTATTCTTTTGCCCAAAGGTGAGTATTGTATTTTTTTGATCAATTTGATACATACATATGTAATTTTAATAAATGAGTCTAGGTTTTTTGTCTTTGATGCTTATGGTTTTGTTGATTGTACATAGGACACCAGAAGACTAATTGTTTGTGAATGTGGATATTCATATTCACCTCCATTTGCTTAACATTTATGTCTCAGACTTTTTACTTTTACATTATAGAAAAACAAGCTGTTCTAGCTATTAACTACTTTGTAAAAATTTCCACAGGTTTAGGCCTCCAGAATTTTGGTAGTCAGTCACAGTTGGATTTTGGAAACATGATAATATGATACTTGCGGTTTTAAAAGGTGGCACTTTACTTCCTAAACCGTAGTCTGTCATGTTTGGAGTAGATCTTATGTAGTATAAGTGATCTTGAAGCTCTAAAGCTCTAAAATCTGCCAATAGGACACGGCTCGTAGATCTTACATGAGTCACATTTATAGAAAGATGTGGGTTGAATATACCTGAAAATGTCATAAAATATTAATCAAGTACAAGGTACTACAAAACCGTATTAAAAAAGGTTGAAATAAAATTGTTTGCTTTAGATTTAATGTATATTTTAAACGCAAAAAGGAGTTAAAATTTGATTTTATCCTGGCCAATCCAACTCACCTACAATAAATAAGTACCTTAATGTTCGAGATCTGACAAGCAGTTGGGGATTTTAGAGAAAAAACATACATAATCATTAAATCAACGTATGCTTATATTTTGACTTTAGAAATCTTTTTAAATGTAAATGTTAGTTATCCATGGATAATATATTAAAATGATACATCATAGGTTGAACTGTATATATACTTATTGCGCTTTTTTAATAAAGATTGATTAACCTCTTTGCGTAGACAGCCATTTCAAACGTAATCACTAAATTTGGCAATTTTCAGCGGTAACCAGCCACCCTTGTATCGCCTGCGTCAGAGCTTACCCTGACCCACCCACCATTAACAAAAAAAATGATTACTTCACCCATTTCACATGCAGTTTAAGCATGCAGATTATTTAATTTAACAGATAGAAACTGACTCCAAGACTAACATGATATGTGAGACACTACATGAGTATCTGCAAAACATATTTTTAAAGCGAGATGTTTGTAATAATTTATAACACTATGTTGGATTAGTAGTTTTGCAGGTCTAAAAGTGGCTTATCAAAACCTCTTGCTGAGCTGGTACCCCCCCCCCTCATTGATCAGGCTCGGAACGCTCGCCTAGGTGTACTTCCCATAACAAAACACCGGTTACGCTTTTGAATGAAGTCCCTTGAGATTTCACCAACGATGTCACAAAAAAGGTGTTTTAAGTAGTAATACAAACAAAATAACTAAAACAGAAGCATTGCTCTGATTGAGAATATCTTTTTTAAATTTCGAAACGTATTGGACGTTTTCACTTCTTTTATATCAATTTACCCTCGACAAGCTCATTTATAATGTAGTGCTTTGGTATTAATTTCTTTTGTATAAGTTGTCGGCTTGAAAGTTTTTAGTTGCCTGAACGCTAAGGACTCAAATAATTGTTAATGTAACCATAGTATCAACACACTTAAGAGGAGTTAAATGCTCCAAAAAATTATTAGCCCCCAACTGGATTCGAATGAGTTTGCAGGATTTGTAGAATTTGGCAAGCCATTTCGTTGCAAATCCTTGATTCGGATTCATCAATAAAACCAACTGTTTGCGTAGAGTACAGATTACCTTATCGGATTTCGAATAAATGCCGACCATTCCACCCAACAGTACTACCAGTGACAAAATGCAGTTAATAAAAAGTACACCCGATGCTCCGAGTGAGAGTAGGTTCTGGGTTGACCACTCTATACGTATAAAACATGCCAAGCAAAAGGCTCCCAGTGTTATGCATGCCAAGACAACCGTTAGTACAGTTTGTTCCAAAATCCTATTTGCCAGAATGGTTTGCACTTGAATACGTCTGTAATTTAGTGCTACCTTATACCTTTCATTTGGGCTATTTTGGGCGTTTGATAGATTTAAAAATATCTGCAAATGATCCTTCAAACTTAATGTGCAAACAATTTGAAATGCACTCATTGTCGTTTGTACCATATTCATGGCTAAAATAAAAGCATAATGATTGAGAATGATCAAAATGATTCCTTTTATAACTGCTGGAAATAAGCGTTGGATGGCCGATTGGTTTGCGTCATGGTTTCAATTAATGCAACATTCTTTCAGTAGCCAGAATCCGGCAAGTGAAGCTCTACAAGGATTCATGCTGTAAAGTCCGTAAGTAATAATGATTGGGTAGAAGGTAGTAGAGAAAGGGAGGGTAAATGTCAATAACAAGTTGAGTTTGTCAACGAATGACGTATAAGAAATTTGGTTTACAGCTAGAAAAAGTAAGAGATAATATTTAAAATATTTTTTAAGTAGATTTTCAAATTTTTTACTCACGTGTTTGGTAAACCGCAATAAACTGGATGAAACCGTTGATGCATAAAAGCAATTCTGATTTAGCAGCTCGACATGTTTCCATAAAAGTGGAGCAAGCTGTTAGCATAACAACATTCACACCCACTATTATTTTCGTTTCCACACTGGATTCTGCAGCCGTTGGGCACCCGTATTCACGTAATCCTTGCAGGACTGTGACGCAAGTTAATAAAAGAAGAAGAAAACGTCTAAAGTTTTCTGAGAAGGAATTATTCTCAATAAGTTTCATTCGGTTTGTGTTTGAATCCAACGAATAGTTAGAGCACCAGAGTGGGAACCCCATTTAATGAGCCTCAGGAAGTGGTTGAAGTGCTGAGCCAACATTTTGTAATAAATACGGAGTTCTCTACGGTTTAATTCAACTTTTCAGCAGCAACGCTGTTTCTAGAGTGATTACAGGTTTTTGTCGTAGCCTTAACTCCTGTCATACAAACAAGATCTCCGGCATACATTGTTGGCTTAAACTCCATGTTACTCCTTGACTTCAGTTTGATATTCTATAATTTAATTTATTTGACTGACATGGGTTGGAATTATTACCCGGATATAGTGAACATACAGATATAAAAATACCGACAATCCATGGTGGCATTTCAGTTAAACACTTAGAATGCCTATTCGACTTTGTGGCACATTGATGGCAGTAAATTAGTAATATACGAGAATATCTACATAGGCATATCCATGAATACCTAACTGCCTGTACAAGATAGGGTTTTTGAAAACGATTGAAATGAGGGTGACATATTAGGCATGGTGTTGTCAATTTTGGAAAGCTATGTCAACGCTACGGTTGCCACAAACTGTGTCTACTTTTCATAATACGTATTTTTCGCAATTTTTTAAAAAGTTGGCAGCAAGCAATCCCAAAGGCACGGTTGTTTAATATTAATTGACAGGTGTTGCTTTTGCGGGCGACCAGTGGCGGAACTATAGGGTGTGCAGCCGGTGCGACGCACCGGGGCCCACAGGAGGTTGGGGGGGGAGCAGTTGGGTAGGTGAAATAATGTGTGCTGAATGAGTAATAAGGGAGTTTTATATGTAATTGCACAAAGTACGTATCAGACCAACAGCAGCATTGTCACTAACTTTGTACCAAAACTAGGCGAAGCAAAAGGTATAATTTAAACTTTAAAAATTTGATTCTCATCCCGTGCTATATACTTCAATACTTTTGTTGTCAGTGAACAACTGCCACATTTCAAAAACAAACGTTAGTAAAACAATGAACATAATTCAGCACCATTAAAACGTTTGTCCGCACTTATTCCACTTCACCCCTCGGTATTCGAAGATTACCGGTTACTTATGCAGCTTAGCCATACTAACTGGAGGAAGGAATCGTTTCGTTCAAAGACAACGAAAAAACTTAAAACCACGTGACATTCCATCTCTATATCCACACATTCACGACCACACCATCCTCAGTTGCTTGCTAACGACGGAGGAAGAAGGTGATTTTTGGGTGTGAATTAGTAATTTTGAGGTTATTTTAAATAGCTGTTGTTTTATTGAAGTTAATTATTTGCTGGTTAAACACGGATCATTTCAAGGAGTAGAATGAGTGGTAAAACTAAAACGAGTTCGCGTAAGCGCAAGGCTGATAACATGGCAATTATCACGGATAGCCAAAACAGTGTAATTCAATCAGCTGCTCGATTGGAGGATTTCGGAGATACGTTGAAAACTCAAGGGGATCGGATTTCTATGTTGGAGTCCCTCCCAGATCAAGTTCAGGCACAGGGGGAGCTGCTCAAGCAGATTTCCGAACAACTAGGGGAAATTCGTTCGTCCCAACTAAAATCGTCCTCTGACCCATCAGATCAAGTTGATCTTGTAGACATAGACAGTCCTGAGATTACAGACCCTTTGGCAATTTTGACGAACAATCTTGATCCCAATATTGAAGGTATTTATTTTTCAGAATGTTCACTAAGCTCAGAAAATCAGAAGAGCAGTTCTTATACTACAGTAATGAGTGCAGGTCGTTCTTTCGAGGCGTCCAATATTTATAGCACTCGTCCGCGTGCGTAGCACGGTGGGACAAAACTAAATGTAGGGACTCGTCTCTCATTTTATTTACTTTGGTGCTGGTTTACCTTTCGAGGTAACCGTATTTATTTTAGCACCACGTCCACGTGCGTAGCACGATGAGACAAAATTGAATGATGAGATTTGTTCTCTCAATTATTTGTATGTAGATGAGATTGAGGAGTCATTGTGATGACGCAACTAAGAAAGAATTGGAATCCATTTTGGAATCAGTGCGTCCGGAAGAAGAGTACGGAGAGCCGTTGTCAGACACAGTAGCCAAAACATTTGAGATCATTTGTACACAAACTATGAAGAAAGAAGAGATTGATGCGTTGAAGTTGAAGTACGCTATTCCTTCCAATTGCAAAGTTCTTGTCGCTCCAAGGGTTAACTCTGAAGTTTGGAAGAATCCAAACCTATCTAAGAAAGTCAAGTCGCATGACGCCCGCATGCAGTTTACGCAGCAGGGCATCAGCAAAGCTATGGTTTGTCTAAGTAGACTCTCCGAGGAATTAATGAATCAAACGAGCAAGATCCCAAAAGATGTGAGCAAATCCATGCTTCAAAATGTCGTGAATGCTGGAAAGTTTTTGGGTATGTCAATGAGAGACCTTTCGGTGCAGCGTCGTCAAAGTTTCAAATCATCGCTCTCAATGGACTTGGCTCCCATTTGTGATAATCACAACGTTATGTCAGAATTTCTTTTTGGAGACAACCTTGAAACTCAGATCAAGCTTCTCGAGCAAATTCAAAAAATTCTACGTCTGGACTACTCAGCCAAACGTGTTGGATTCAGTTCCTACAACAGGGTATCTCATCGTCCAATGCCAAGTCGGGGTCACCCACCAAGATTCTCTCAGTCTCTTTAAACTTCCAGCAGCCTCCTCGTCGGAGAGGAGGCCCCAACTACCGTGCCAGGGGCAAGAGTTTCGCACAGCAGTAGATACTGAGGTAAATTACGCTTTAGCAGGAAGATTACGGTTTTATTTAAGACAGTGGCAGAAAATAATTAAGGACGATTTTGCACTTGATTGTATTCAGGGATACACATTCCATTTTCCTCAATACCACGACAAGAGGTAGTTCCCAGAAACATAGAAATGTCTGCTGAATCCATTGCTATTTCGGAAGAAATAGATAGGTTAATTAAAATTGAAGCAATAAGTCAAGTAGAGAGCATGCACAGGGCAGTTCAACAATATTTTGTGTACCAAAATCCGATAATACTTTTAGATTAATTATAAATCTAAGGAACCTTAATGAGTTTATTGAGTGCCCCCATTATAAAATGGAAGACTATAGGAATGTTTGTAACCTGTTGAGAAAAGACTATTATTTGGCTAAAGTTGATATTCAAGATGCTTATTTGCATATACCACTAAACAAATCGTGCAGGAAATATGTGAGGTTTTATTGGAAGGGTAAATTATTTGAATATAATTGTCTACCATTTGGTTTAAGTATTGCTCCATATGTTTTTAGCAAGGTCCTAAGACCAGTATTGGGTTATCTCCGAGAAAGCCAGCATATGTCGTCGGCCTTTTTGGACGACATTTTGTTGTTGGGATTAAACTTTTCTATGTGTAATAATAACGTTTTGGAAACTTACAAACTATTGTCTATCTTAGGTTTTGTTGTTAACTCTAAAAAATGTATACTCTCGCCAGTAAAGTCTCTGGAATATCTTGGTCTGCTTTTTGATACAGAAAACATGGTTATTAGGCTTCCAGATCGTAAAATTGTAGGTATTCGTGCGATGTGCTCAACAGCAATTAAATGGAAAGAAATTTCAATTAGGGAAGTTTCGAAAGTATTGGGTACTCTTATTGCAGCCACCCCTGCAATTAGTTACAGTCAGTTATACACTAGATCGTTAACAATAGATGTTAATAAAGCTTTAGTATTGTCAAGTGGAGACTATCAGGGAAAATGACATTGAGTATGAATGCCAAAAATGATTTATTATGGTGGTTTAGAAAAGGTGACGGGCAGTCAAAAAATTCGGCAGGATAATTTTAATGAAGAGATAAGCATGGATGCGTCGCTGACTGGTTGGGGGCGCTGTGTGTAAACACGGCAAAGCTAGTGGTTTCTGGTCAAACGAGGAAAGAAGTATGCATATAAATGCATTAGAACTGTTGGCTGTTGAGAATG
>LJIJ01004187.1:0-15683 GCA_001718145.1 Orchesella cincta
ACGCTTGTTATGTTTACTGCCCATATTCAAACATAACGATTGCGGTCAAGTTCAACCTTGCCCGATGGAGTATTCACTATCCCATTTAACTCTGAATTCAAGATCAACAACTATCAATACAATGGCAGTACGCTGAAGCTGAAGTATCACGAGAATCTGGGAACTATGTGGACATCCAAAACCAACTGGTACTTGTTCCAGCATGATGACTGGAAATCCGCTGCTGATGAGCCAGCCCAATCAAACCAACCCAGGAACTGACCCTTGAGAAATGGAAGCCGTTGGAATCAATCAATCATTCATATTCACTACACACATTCGTGACGGTTCTCAATCATCGGACTCTTCCTCCTTGCTGGCGCTATGGAATTCACCTGCTCAACAAACGAAACCGGCAACAAGGTCGTTATAGAAGCAGTACCTTACAACCCATTGGTCAGAATCCCAATAACTTGGGAGAACAACAATATTACTTTTTATTTCATATTATTCATTTTTATTTCTGATTTTGAATTTTATTACATTATACACATATATACTACTTTATATAAGTATACAATTTACAAAATCATAGGAGAGTGTTGGAATTGCAAAATATGATTGTTATACTTTATCAAGGTTATTACTCTTATTATGGCACAGGATGTTTCCAAATTTCTCTTCTTTCACACTTCCCTGTTAAATTACCTTGTCGGCATTCTTTGCCCTAATTCTTTCCTTCTGACTCAACTATTTCGGTAGTCCAAACATGAGCATCCTTGCTCAACGTCTACTTTTAACATTCAATAAGGTCATGTTCATGTCTATAAATCATTGACATATTGGTTCAATAATTAGTCTTTCTCCTGCAGAGGTTATGATTCGCATACGATTTTATTTCACCTCCTTACAACAATGTTTGGGCGGCAAATCCATGAGTATTACCTCAAGAAGTCGCCTCGTTAGCCAGAGTGGCAAAATGAAACCAAGAATCTGTATTTTGCTATAAGCGAAGATAGATAAGGGTGAGCTCCTGGCAAAAAAATTCGTCCAAATATCTATTTTTGGACCTAAAATGTTTGGTCCTGGGCAAAAATGGTCCCCTGATCTGTTAGCGTGAAAGTAGCCAATTTGGCCATGTTTCCTGGTGCATGGTGGCATGACAGAAATTTTTCCAATCAACGACATCGTGGTGTGGGGGTAAAACCGGTATTTTCACATTTGGGGTGTGGGATTGTGGGCTGTGGGATAACTTCACGTTGTGGGTTGTGGGATTGTGGGCTGTGGGATAACTTCACGTTTGTGGGCTGTGGGATTGTGGGCTGTGGGATAACTTCACGTTTGTGGCCTGTGGGTAACTTCACGCTGTCATGACATTATTAGTTTTTAAATTCGTAAGTTTTAAATTATTGTGATATGAACTGAAACCGACCTTAATGTTTGGAAAGTGAACCAAGAGTTCCATCCACGTTATTGGTAAAAATCAACCACCTCCACCTCATCTCCAGGCATGTCAAGAAGACAGATGCTTAACTCGTCAGATTGTTCTGAACTTGCTCGGATGGTATCAAAGCATGCTGGGGTAGTTTTGGATCAAGTCTCCGAGCTCTCCTGGCAAGTCTCTTGGGTGTGTAAACGTTTTTTACACAAAGTCAAATACTGGAGATTGGGTGTCGACTCGAAAATCACGGTGCGGAGGTCTGCAACGCCTGCCAAATTTGACTTTTCTAAGTTCAGGTGTGTCATTAGAGGTCCGACGTTGTTCAAAAGCAAAGCTGGTCTTGCACTCCATCCAGATTCACTAACTGGAGATCGATTTTCCAGTTTTCTAGAGAGTACTTCCGAAATGGATGCTGAACCAGGCGATACTCATCAATTTCGAGAAGCTGCAGGTATTCCTGGCGTGAAATCCCTTGGACCACTTCTTCCTCACTGGCAGCTTCGTCGACATCCATCCAATCAGAATCACTATCATTTTCTTCTTGATCCTTGTCGGTAAGACAGAGCCACGCATTCTGTCGCCACTTGGAGAGCGACAAGTTGTTCAAGCTCGGCAAACCAACCGGAAGTTTTGGAAATCCTGAAGCTCGAAAGGAGTTAACTCAAACAGCCGTTCGAGAACCTTTACAAATAAAAATCAACAACTTTGACAACATTTGAAATTTGACATTTCCCCACGCTCATTAAAAATTATGAGCTATCATTCTTACGCACCACAGGATTGAGTAACGGGTGATATTCGATTCTTCCATAGCGGCTCCAGCTGTAGTGGAACTATTCGCTATTTAGAAAGATCCACTGAGCAATCTGCACTTCTAAATTGAACTAATTGACCAACACAGAATTAATTCGTGACTACAACAAAAATAATTATATTTTACTCTCGGAGCTCTGAACCTGTCAAGAACGAAATGCAAACAAAACAGAATCAACAAGATCATTCTATCCATCCACTTGAACTGATATTTTGTCACAGAGCGTTCATTTATTTAGGTGCATCGCATTCTTTTTTTGGGGCTAACTGTCACGAATTTCTAAGTTGTGGGAAGAAGAGGAGAAACTGATTTTGAATTATTGTCTCGATCTCGGGCATTGTAATTCATTGCATAATTACGTTTTCGTAAACATTCACTTCGTTGTTCGTGTTTAATCCTGTTTGTTTGGCAAAAAGTTCATTCCTCTTGACTATTGCTCGTGTAGTTTTTGTTTTGCTATTGCTCAGAAGTCGGACTATAAACGGCATTCAACTGTTAAGTGTTTTAATTACAGTTTCAAATCAAACAACTTATAATATCTTCCTTATTATCTTAGTTACTCAGAGCAACGGGAGAGTCTTGCAAGCTTTTGATTTCTTCAAGATGAAGCGTGTTCGGAAGAACTAAAAAAGACGTCCACTTGGATCGCAACCACAATCGTTATCGCCCGCAGATAACTATGTGGTGGAGGTGGATGATAGGAAAAATCCAAATGCTCAACGAAGTGGTGAGTTCAAACAGATGGCCAAATCTGAAATAAAAGACCAGATCAGTATAAAACACTCCACTTTTAACTCGATGAAACTGAATTTTATTCATTACCAAACATTTGAACTCACCACTTCGTGAGCATTGGATTTTTCCTATCATCCACCTCCACCACATAGTTATCTGCGGCGATAACTGATTGGGTTGCGATTCCGAGTGGACGTCCTTTTTAGTTCTCCGAACACGCTTCATCTTGAAGAAATCAAAAAGCTTGCAAGACTCTCCGTTGCTTCTGAGTAACTAAGATAATAAGGAAGATATTCTAAGTTGTTTGATTTGAAACTGTAATTAAAACACTTAACAGTTGAATGCCGTTTATAGTCCGACTTCTGAGCAATAGCAAAAACAAAACTACACGAGCAATAGTCAAGAAGGAATGAACTTTTTGCCAAACAAACAGGATTAAACACGAACAACGAAGTGAATGTTTACGAAAACGTAATTATGCAATGAATTACAATGCCCGAGATCGAGACAATATTCAAAATCTGTTTCTCCTCTTCTTCCCACAACTTAGAAATTCGTGCCCAGAATGCGATGCAAGAACGCATGAATGGATGGATAGAATGATCTTGTTGATTCCTGTTTTGTTTGCATTTCGTTCGTGACAGGTTCAGAGCTCCGAGAGTAAAATATAATTATTTTTGTTGTAGTCACGAATTAATTCTGTGTTGGTCAATTAGTTCAATTTAGAAGTGCAGATTGCTCAGTGGATCTTTCTAAATGGGAATAGTTCCACTACCAGCTGGAGCCGCTATGGAAGGAATCGAATATCACCCGTTACTCAATCCTGTGGTGCGTAAGAATGATAACTCATAATTTTTAATGAGCGTGGGGAAATGTCAAATTTCAAATGTTGTCAAATGTTTGTTGATTTTTATTTGTAAAGGTTCTCGAACGGCTGTTTGAGTTAACTCCTTTCGAGCTTCAGGATTTCCAAAACTTCCGGTTGGTTTGCCGAGCTTGGAACAACTTGTCGCTCTCCAAGTGGCGACAGAATGCGTGGCTCTGTCTTACCGACAAGGATCAAGAAGAAAATGATAGTGATTCTGATTGGATGGATGTCGACGAAGCTGGCAGTGAGGAAGAAGTGGTCCAAGGGATTTCACGCCAGGAATACCTGCAGCTTCTCGAAATTGATGAGTATCGCCTGGTTCAGCATCCATTTCGGAAGTACTCTCTAGAAAACTGGAAAATTGATCTCCAGTTAGTGAATCTGGATGGAGTGCAAGACCAGCTTTGCTTTTGGAACAACGTCGGACCTCTAATGACACACCTGAACTTGGAAAAGTCAAATTTTGCAGGCGTTGCAGACCTCCGCACCGTGATTTTCGAGTCGACACCCAATCTCCAGTATTTGACTTTGTGTAAAAACGTTTACACCACCAAGAGACTTGCCAGGAGAGCTCGGAGACTTGATCCAAAACTACCCCAGCATGCTTTGATACCATCCGAGCAAGTTCAGAACAATCTGACGGAGTTAAGCATCTGTCTTCTTGACATGCCTGGAGATGAGGTGGAGGTGGTTGATTTTTTACCAATAACGTGGATGGAACTCTTGGTTCACTTTCCAAACATTAAGGTCGGTTTCAGTTCATATCACAATAATTTAAAACTTACGAATTTAAAACTAATAATGTCATGACAGCGTGAAGTTACCCACAGCCCACAAACGTGAAGTTATCCACAGCCCAAACAGCCCACAACGTGAAGTTATCCACAGCCACAAACACCCACAGTGAAGTTATCCACAGCCACAATCCCACACCCCACAAATGTGAAAATACCGGTTTTACCCCACACCACGATGTCGTTGATTGGAAAAATTTCTGTCATGCCACCATGCAAACTCAGGAAACATGGCCAAATTGGCTACTTTCACGCTAACAGATCAGGGACCATTTTGCCCCACGGACCAACATTTTAGGTCCAAAAATAGATATTTGGACGAATTTTTTGCCAGGAGCTCACCCTTATCTATCTTCGCTATAGCAAAATACAGATTCTTGGTTTCATTTTGCCACTCTTGGCTAACGAGGCGACTTCTTGAGGTAATACTCATGGATTTGCGCCAAACATTGTTGTAAGGAGGTGAAATAAAATCGTATGCGATCATAACCTCTGCAGGAGAAAGACTAATTTATTGAACCAATATGTCAATGATTTATAGACATGAACATGACCTTATTGAAGTGGTTAAAAGTAGACGTGAGCAAGGATGCTCATGTTTAGACTACCGAAATAGTTTGAGTCAGAAGGAAAGAATTAGGGCAAGAATGCCGACAAGGTAATTTAACAGGGAAGTGTGAAAGAAGAAATTTGAAAACATCCTGTGCATAATAAGAGTAATAACCTTGATAAAGTATAACAATCATATTTTGCATTCCAACACTCTCCTTTGATTTTGTAAATGTATATCTTATATAAAAGTATATATGTGCATAATGTGTAAAATTCAAAATCAGAAATAAAATGAATAATATGAAATAAAAGTAATATTGTTGTTCTCCCAAGTTATTGGGATTCTTAGCCAATGGGTTGTAAGGGTACTGCTTCTATAACGACCTTGGTTGCACGGTTTCGTTTGTTGAGCAGGTGAATTCCATAGGCCAGAAGGAGGAAGAGTCCGATGATGAGAACCGTCACGAATGTGTGTAGGGAATATGAATGATTGATTGATTCCAACGGTTCCATTTTCTCAAGGGTCAGTTCCTGGGTTGGTTTGATTGGGCTGCTCATCAGCAGGGATTTCCAGTCATCATGCTGGAACAAGTACCAGTTGGTTTTGGATGTCCACATAGGTTCCCAGATCTCGTGATACTTCAGCTTCAGCGTACTGCCATTGTAGTGATAGTTGTTGATCTTGAATTCAGAGTTAAATGGGATAGTGAATACTCCCATCGGGCAAGGTTGAACCTTGGACGCAATAGTTATGTTTGAATATGGGCAGTAAACATAAACAAGGTTTGCTTCTCTTTTCAGTTGGACAAAGGGTAGATGATCTCGGAACTTGGTCTTTTCACACTTGGTTACAGTAAAAGATGTGGACAGCTTTTTGTTGTTGTCATCTTGGGTACAGTCCTCAACGGGATAGACAATAACTTCCTGCTTACTCTCGTAGGAGTTGAGAAGGGGATGGATGCAATCTGTTTTGTTTGAAACAATTGCATATGCCGGACCTTGATAATCCAGATGACATGTCTCGTTCTCAGTCCGCCTCATGAGTGTAAATGGATCAGCCCCAAGCATGAGGAAGTTCTCGTTCAGGACAGGAACATCAAGCGTCATGTAGAGTTCCTTTCTGAGAGGATCAAACTCGCAGCTTTCGGCTCGGGCGAAGTCAAAGGCACACAGTGGACCACACGGAAGTGTCACGTTCAAGTAGTCCAGAAAGGGTAGATGCAGCTTCCCTTGATCCCATTTACGCTTTGTTTCAGATAGGACTGCTTTGCCGACTTGTATCCGGGACACCAGGCTGCTAATGGCATAGATTTGTATTTAAGCTCATTGAAGTCAGCTTGGTGTTGCTCTAGTTTCAGAACGGTTGAGTTGAACTTTCCTCTCAGTTCATCAACAACTGAGTTGGTGTTCTCATGCTGTTGCTCAAGGATCTTGATATTATCCACAATGGAGGTGTAGCGATGTTCAAGTTCATCAATCTTGCCAGAATTAATAGATGCCTGGACCACCCCGGCTATACCAGCTCCGGTGATGACGATGGCCACTATCGCAATTGCTCCGATTATTAACAAGGGAACGAGTCTTTTAGACATTACGTGAGTATTCCATTGAGCTTTAGGTTGTGGGCACATGTCTGATATGGAGTCCAGGAAGTTTTGCTCATACGCCTGTGAGCACTCACTTATGGCTTGGTCAAGGAGTTCGTGATGAATGGTTGCGTTGGTCAACAATTTGCAGGGGTTGAGTAAAATGATTTTTACATCAAATTGTATGTAGCTTACGACCGGTGTTGTTGATTTTTTCCACAGGACAGGAACTTTAGTGTAAACTGCTTATGCGTTGATCACAGTTGATGACAAAGGCAAGAGAAAAGAGAAGAGAGAAGTAGGAAAATGCGGAAAACCCCATCCTCTTACGTTCCCCTTTTTGTGCATTTTTAGCGGGCTGCACGGGCTCATCTGCATCATTGGACAGGCCTCCTGCAATGCTCAAGCATCTTAGCTGAGTTCTTCGTGGATTGACCTCATGAGAGCTTTTGTCAAAGATCAGCTCGTTGCTGCGTTCTCTGTGGCACCGTGCTCGATTCTGATTTCTTGGACTGCAAACCATTTCGGGAGTAAAAGTTAAGCGCAACAGCTAATCGTTAGCTTACCGTTTTATCCGTCATCAGTAGTAGGCTGTGACTGTGCGGCTGTATCCGTGGCTCCGTGTTCGTCACGTACAATGGTGATTGGTGGTAATCTGCAGCAAATAAATCCCAATCCTGCCAATGAACGTGTGCTCAGATAGAACAGCTTACCTTGCAAGGCTTCGGGGGAGAGCAAGTTAGTTCAGTTGCGGTTCGATGACGACTACAATATGTTGCTATCTGCGACTTTCCAAGTGATTGGGCAATATTTACCCAAAAGAATAACTGTGCCTGTATGTTGACTTGCGATCCTCTTTGCTGCTCGCATAGTCAGAGTCAGAAAACCCTGATATCAGCATGTTTTTGTCATCGGAGTCGTAAAGAATTCCTGTTGTTTTGGTCCCCTGAAGGTAACGGAAGATTCCTTTCAACAACTTCCAATGCTGCTCATTGTAGGCATGGTTGAATTCGCGCAAGTCTTGTTGACAGCATAATTGATGTCGGGACGGCACGTGCGGCTGAGAAAGAGCAAGGAGCCTATTCCTTCTCGGTACGGAATTGTTGATGCAGCATCTATCTTGTCAATAATAGGGAATTCGGCATTGGGCTGCATTGGGACGGACGTGGGCTTGCTGTCATTCATGCGGAATGTCTCGAGCAATTCAGCAACAAATTTGGTGTTGTGTAAGAATATGCTTCCGTCTGCAAGGCTCTCGAACTGAATCCCAACGAAAGAGTTGCAAGCTGTCTCTTTTAGCTTGAACTCGGCCTTCAGAGCGGTTTGAAGCTGCTTCATAAACACATTGCAAGAGGAAATTAACAACAAATCATCAACGTAAATGACCACGTAGCATTGCTCTCCTTTACTGCGTATATTATCACTTGGGTCGCTTGCACTGGGATGAAAGCCAAGCATTTTCAGCACTGTAGTAAGCTTTTCATTCCACTGCCTTGGTGCTTGTCTGAGTCCATACAATGGACGTTGGAGCAAGCATACCTTGTTCTTCTTCTGGGGAAGACCTTGTGGGATGGCCATGTATATCACTTCATTGAGTTCCCCTTGAAGGAATGCGGTGATGACGTCTAGGGTTGATATGTGATAGCCCATTTTTACAGCGATGGCAAGCAGCAGTCTGATGGACTCTAGTCTGGCCACGTTAGCAAATGTCTCATGAAAATCAATACCTTTTTCTTGCAGGTATCCACGGATGACCAATCTGGATTTGTAACGAGCAATTGAGCCATCTGGGTTGCGTTTTACACGATAAACCCAACGGGAATCCAGAATTTTTGCATTGGCTGGAGCGTCCACAATTTGCCATGTTTGATTTTCCGCCAGACTGTTTAATTCATCATTCATTGAATCCACCCATTTATCAGCATCAGCACTGGTAATTGCCTCGTTGTAGGTGGAAGGTTCTGGAACTGGGGTGGAGAAATGCCCGTATCTCTCGGTTGGCTTGAGCTTGCTTCGGTCACGGAGGCTTACGGTTGATGACGCGCCTTTAGGGATTGTGCTTCATAAGTTCCGTCTGGAGTCTTCAAATGAACTTTGACGGTTGATGTACTGGATCTGGGGGTACGACTGTTCGAGAGGCGCGGAGGAGGCAGCGGAATAGGATGGATGATGGTGTTGCTCGCGGTGGCGTGTGTGGCAGTAGTAGAGTTTTCTTCAGCATCTCTGAAATCTTGCTCTTCATCATCATCAACATCTTCAGCATCGCTTTCGCTTTCCGTCTTGCCTTCAAACGAGGGTGCAGAAGCCTCATCATGCGAAACTGTAACATATTTAATATACTGCTCATTGAAGGATACATCGTGCACTATTTTTACAGTGCGGGTTTCAACACAGTAAACCCTGTAGTTGGTAGAGGCATCAAATCCAACCAAGTAGCCTCGTTTTGCTTTCGGCTCCCAGGGACGTCTCTGCTCCTTGGGGATATGATAATAGGCTACGCAGCCAAACATACGAACATGGCTAAGGGTCGGCTTCCTTTTGAAGATTAGTTCATAAGGGGTTGAGTCAGGGTTGGCTTTGTTGAACGGTGCCGGTTTAGGATGTAACTGCAAAAGAACATGCCTCAGCCCAAAAGGAATCCTCCAGTCCACTTTGTTTTAGCAGGGTCGTGGCAAGGTCCTTTATTCGACGCATCTGCCTTTCTGCTTTGCCATTTTGCTGAGGGCAGTAAGGTGGGCTCAGGCCATGAATGATACCCTTTTCGGCCATAAAATCTTCCACGAACTTGGAGGTGAATTCCTTGGCATTATCTGACCGGATCATCTTCACTGGATTGCCGGTCTGCGTCTCAAAGAAGGAAACAATCTTGGGAATTTGGGTCACCACGGCAGCCTTTTCTTTAAGGAAGGAGACATAGATAAAATTAGATTTCTGGTCAAGAGTGACCATCATGTATCGCGTTCCCCCTAGAGACTTGGTCATGATTCCAGTCAGGTCTGTGTGCAGAATTTCACCAATTTTGCATGTTTGATCATCAGAAATTCGGGAGAATGGTTTGCGGGTTTCTTTCCCGACGTGGCAGTAATCGCAGAAGAAATCCCCTTTTAAGTCATCTGGGTTGAGCCCGTTTACGGCTCCGCTTTTGGCTGCTCATCCGGAGATAATCCATGTTGACATGCGCCATTCGGTTGTGGAGAAGTCGACCTTTGTCAGCCTGGGTCATCAGTGCAAAAGGAGCCTTCTTCCGGAACCTCATAACATACATGGGGCCATTCTTATCCGCCCACGGACCGAGTACATCTCCACGCTGAAAGTATGCGTGCTCGCGAGTGTAGGTTGCATTGTACCCCTTCTCGGTGAGGACACCTGTAGAAAATAAATTAACAGAGCCTTTTATGTGCAGGACATTGCGAAGAGTGCACTCCTCCCATTGTGAGTTGCGAAATTCCTCCAGAACAACTGTGCCCATGCCAGTGGCCAGAACTTCATTGTTGTCACCAGTTGTATGGATTACAATGGGTTGGTCCAGGTGCTCGTAATCAGTAAATAAGGTGCCGATCCCCACAAATGTGTTGGGATGCCCCACTATCCAAATACCAGATTGTGCTGTTGTTTGCTTGCTTTGGCAATGCCATATATGAATGATCGTCTTGTTGATCATGAGTTTCCTCAGCCCTAGCTTCATGATAGTTACTCCTGCGATCGTAATTGCGACGACTGTTACGTGAGTTGGATGAGCGGTTGTCGTCATAGCGTTGATTACTGCGGGAGTCACGTCTGGGGTGATCTTGCTCTCTCCTGGGCTGATCAGCGTCTCGTCTGGGGCTGTTCCATTATCACGCCTAGGTTGACCTTCCTCGCGTTGGGGCTGGTCACAGTCACGTACCAAATGATCTGGAGAGTCGCAGTTAAACAACGCCGTTTCACACGTCGCCGAATTATTATCGTTTCTATCATAGGATCGGTCCTGCCCCCGTCCACCGCGCTGACCGCGACCTCGCGTCCGTGTCGTTTCCCACCACGACGTCGAGAGCGTCCACGACCAGCCGGAATGCATTTGCATTATTTTCATTAATATTAAACGTACCAGCTAGCTGTTGCTGTAGCTCAATATGACGAATGCGGGTCAGCAGGTTGTCCATTGTTTGGTCGATTGCAGCAACACTTTGCCATGCTTCCTTAAAGGTTCCAAACCTTTTCGCTGGAAGAGCTGCAACTATGCGTGCTACCAGCATAGTAGGAGAAATGGGATGCTTCATTTCTGCCAAGGATCGAGCCAAGGATTCTATCCGCATGTAACCATCAACTGCGGAATCCGTCTCTGAAATGGTTGCGGTGTAGAAGGCGTTCAGGGTAGCCTGACAGTTCAGGTTGGAAGCGTCATCGTAGAGTTTCTCTAACTTGTCCCAAATCTCGAACGACGTCTCGCACTTATGCACGTGAACGAGTTGGCGTTCCCTCAAGGCGTAGGCCAGCCTAGCGATAGCCCCTAGCTTTCGCGTCAAGACCGCTTCAGCTTTGTCATGAACTCTGGGCAACGCTACCCAAACGCCAAACGGGTGGACAGATTATGCCTCTTAAGCAATCTCCATAGGAGGCCCGCCACCCTTTCCCAGAAGCAACACCAGCTGTTAATCACCGAATTTCCCAAATTCGGCGTACTGTATGCCAGAAGAAAGTTTCTAGCCCGAATTAACACCTGTGTGTTCGACCGTCCATGTCTTGACTGCGCGGACGATCACACGTAATTGTCCTATATAGGAAAGCAGAACAACGGAGTCAATCTCACTGTAACGCGTTCACTTTCAAAGTACAAAACAAAAATCACAGATTTTACGTTGTCACTTTAGCAGAACATAAGCCTCTGGCTACCGATGTAAGGAGTGAAATAAAATCGTTGGGAATAATCATAAACCTCTGCAGGAAGAAAGACTAATTTATTGAACCAATATGTCAATGATTTATAGAACATGAACATGACCTTATTGAAGTGGTTAAAAGTAGACGTGAGCAAGGATGGCTCATGTTTGGACTACCGAAATAGTTTGAGTCAGAAGGAAAAGAATTAGGGCCAAGAATGCCGACAAGGTAATTTAACAGGGAAGTGTGAAGAAGAAATTTGAAAAACATCCTGTGCATTAATAAGAGCTAACCCTTGATACAAAGTATACAAGTCATATGCATTCGCAACAATTGTCAAATCACTTTCATTTTTAATGAGTAATCAACAGTTGCTAGAGCGTGGATTTGTTTTAACTAACTGCCATTTTGTCAGATCCATGAAAAGGTTGTTAACAACCCAAACCCCTTTAACCCCCTTAAAGCGTCCTTATAGGGAGAAAGCATGGTCAAAAAGTAAAGGTCACACATGTCGTTAATTCCTATGTAGAAATGCATTAACTGCCAGTATTAATCAGTACTTATGAAGCTGCTTTTGAACCATTTTTGTAATTTTCAAATTTTAAACTTAACTTTGGGCTTTCCATGCTGTCTCCCCTAAAAATCCAAATAGTAAAGGTTAAGAATTGTTTATATGGAAAATATGTCCGTAGTAAAAATCCAGCTCTTCATTATCACTAAAAGGAAGTATTTGCCAAGCTTGGGGCAAATCCATGAGTATCACCTCTCAAGTAGTCGCACCGTAAGAGGGAACTAGTGGGAGACTGCCGCTTCCATAACTGGAAGCCGAGAAAATGACATTATGACACTGGAAAACTTAACCTTTTTGCTTAGTTTTGTTTCCCCAAAGAAACGTATTAGTTGATATTATGCCTATATTAACAAACGAAAATGATTTTAAACGAATCAAACCCAAAAAACTAGTTCTTTGATTCATCCCAAGCTGAATGGCTCATGATTTTTCATGTTTTTCATTACCCTCTCCACTAGGTTCCCTCTTAGCGAAGAGTGGCAAAATGAAACCAAGAACCTGTATTTTGCTATAGTGAAGATAGATAAGGGTGAGCTCCTGGCAAAAATTTCGTAGAAATATCTATTTTTGGACCTAAAACGTTGGTCCGTGGGGCAAAAATGGTCCCCAGATCCGTCAGCGTGAAAGTAGCCAATTTGGCTATGTTTCCTGGAGCTTGCATGGTGGCATGACAGAAATCTTTCCAATCAACGACATCGTTGTGGGGTAAAACCGGTACTTTCACATTTGTGGGGTGTGGGTTGTGGGCTGTGGATAACTTCACGTTTGTGGGGTGGGGTTGTGGGCTGTGGGATAACTTCACGTTTGTGTGGCTGTGGGCGGTTGTGCTGTGGGATAACTTCACGTTTGTGGGCTGTGGGTGGTTTGTACTCACGGTTTGTGGGCTGTGGGTACACTTCACGCTGTCTAATGTCATGTTTCGTTGTTGTGCAGGAAACTTGAAGAGCTTTCTCTCAGCAACGAAGCTGAACTTTGCGAGTTTTTTAAAAGCGTTATAATCTTGCGACAGGAACATGGACCTCATTACTTAGCCAAACTTGAAGATTTAGACTTGATGTGAGTAAACTGTTTTTGTATTAATTTATTTACTTGCTAAGTTTATTTAGAGGATATTTTTTAAATTGTATTTTAGGCAGCGGCATAGGGAGATTGAGGTAAGCCGTAGGCTCGTTTCCTTCATAAATCGACTTGGATTTCTCAAAAGATGCATATCGTGATAAATCGGTCGGTTGGGGAAAGACGTTAAGGAACTCTCCAGCATCCTTTCGAGTTTTTGGAAGTTGAGCGGTCATACCGTATGGATACAGGGCCGTTTCGAAACTTTCCATTTGGACACAAACTTTTGGCTATTAAAACGCTCGATCTTCGGGGACAAATTGCCCCAAACCTGACTTTTTTGAAGGACTGTCCAAACTTGGAGGAGTTAATGTACGAACCATTTAGAGAGGATGGAATGGACGTGGATTTGACTCTGGGCTTGTGTGATGGAAATTTTCCTAAACTGGAGAAGCTAACGGTCTCTGGATTATGATAATAATTTGAGCACCGCTGAGCAAATCAGGAGGCTCAGTGAACTCATGCCGAATCTGAAGGAGTTGAGAATGGGATTGGATGATGGGAGTTTCAGAGCGTGTGCGAGGTTTGGAAACAGCTGAAGCATCTCCATATAATGCCGTGCCGAATTCGGGAAGAAGCGCTGCTTGGAAGGATAAGCAAAATGGGAAGAAATACTATCACCCGAATCTAACTGATTGACGAACTTGAAGACGATTTTCATGTACGTAGACGGAGATCAACAGGGGTTTACAGATGCTATGATTTTGGATGGAATTCTGGCTCTTCCTAATCTGAAGAATGTACACGGACTACTCCTTTCACCCCAGGTAAATGTTTCATTGATATCCAATCTTTTTGAGAAAAATGATGATTCCTTCCACATTTTCAACCAGTTTTATCTGTGGTTTGCTTAGGTATCAATTCATGTTCGAAGACAGCTGGAGATGAAGTTTCCGAACAGTATCATTTTTCCCAAGAAAGAATAACTGTGGATAAGGGTGTGCGGTAGCAACTGCTGAGTTTCTACATCACAGATTACCGGCGATGGTTATTTTTATTACCATTAAATACTATATCTAATTCGATATTTTAAGTTTTTGATTATTGAGAATATAAAATTGTAGAAAAGAATATAAGGTACGAATTCCTTTAAATCCAAAACATGTATACCGCTCCAGCTTCATCTACCGTGGTTGTATTTTTAGTTGATAGTTGCATTGTGAAACTTCTCAGCTAGCATTTCTGCACCTTCTGCCTGTGAAACAAACCAAACGCATTCATTCGGCAATCTCTCCCCTAAAAACTAATCAGAGCAAATACAATACCTTGGGTTCATGAAAACGACACATTTTTCAAGCTCTCTACAATCAGAAGACCGTCAACAATGGAGCTGTATGTTAACCGGTTGTCTTGGTCTTGGGAATGATTACCCATTCTGAGTGACACTAAATCTATTTCAAGTTTTAAACAAAGTAAATAAGTATAAACTTTAAGCAAAATAATAAGATTCTCCAATTGTATAGTTCTGCTCACTTACACTTCAAATCGTTACGTTTGCTTGAGCATACTTCCGTCCATTCTCCATCCCAACATCCCTCCTTCTCCCATCAAAAGGCTGAATGTCCAGATGCCGAAGCTCAGTCCAGTTTCTTACAGACCTTCTGGAACCCTTCGTTTCCCAACCCTATACGAACATTTTTTAGGCCTGGCATCAGTTTTGACAACACTTCAACCTGCTTTCCATCACAGAGTCATCGCCAACAATAAACTCCATCTGGCTCAAACCCAGGCTTTTCATTGGCTCAATTGAAAAATTCGTGCTGGCAATAACATCGTTTGTACCAGTACCGACTTTCCACCATCCTTCATTATCGTCAGGAAGGGTCTGATGCTGACGCAATGAGAAATCCATGTACGACTTTAAGCCAGCAACGACTTCCTTTCGAGTTGGTCCATCCAACAGCACCAGAGTTTTGAGGGAGGATGTATGCTCCAGGAACTCAAGGTTGACAACAATCGGTCCAATGAGCTTCAGCTCTTCAAGATGAGGTAGATCCACGCCGTAAGGAAAGCATTGGAAGTAGGGTTCAGCATAAAACGAGGAACGGGGTCGGTAGACTAGGAGCCTCTTGAGAGTCGAAGAGAATAGCTCCAGTATGGCTCTCAACCCCATCCGCATTTTGCGTAAAACCAACCTCAAAGGAGAGGCAAGTCAGGGGAAAACTTAGGTGGCCGAGGAGATTCTGATTTCAGGTCGAAACAAGTCAGGCCCTTTCCATATTGAGTTAATTAGCTGCAGCTCCTGCAGATGCGACAAGGTGTCCGGATCTCCGTGTTCTCGAGCGACTTTGATTGACTGAAAGATTCTAAGCAGCTCGTCGTGGGTACGATTGACGGTGAACGTTGTATACGGGGCTCAGGACATTG
>LJIJ01004188.1:0-15671 GCA_001718145.1 Orchesella cincta
ACCTAGCCGGAGACTCAAAGGAGAGGAAGCCAGAATAAGAACAAAGTGACTTAAAATTCACAATAAAGAAAACAATTCGAGACGCAAGCGAGTTAAGTTCTAGTGACACTGTTATCAGTATCCGGCATCAGTCACACGTTATCTCTCGGTTGAGAATGTTCTTGCAGTCAGCTCCTTTTACTTCAACTTTTAGAAATCCAGATTTTATTTTCATTTAATCATTTCATGTCGTATCTTCATATTATTATCCAAGCCAATTAAAACTCAAGCACATTCCATTTTTACAAAAAGAAAGAAAAAAAACGATTTACAGTTCATTTTAAAAACGATGGATTCCTCCATTGTCCGTAGAAAAGTAGCAGCTTTTCTTTTAAATTTTTACTTTTACGTCGGGTTCTTTGTTTCGGCCCTGGAAAGGAACCAAACACTAGAATGCCGTGAAACAATCATTACAATTTTTCAATGGCTATTGTGGCTATTGGAGCAGTCTCTTGACTGGTTCGCGGATAATGTCCTGCAACATGCACAACGATAACGACATTCTCAACCTCAAGCCAAACTGACCCAACCTAAACGCAAACCCAAATCAAAAATTACTCAAATTCCTCCAATAAATTTTTATAGAAACGAAAACCAAAGTAGAGCTCATACTGATAGAGTAGTAGAAAGAACTCAAAAGAAAGAGACAATTGCCTGGAAGGCAAAAGACAATAATAGTAATTCTTGCTATAAATGTGCTACATCATTTTACTGACAAGTGTTTCATTGCACTTCGCATTTGCGGCAGATGCTATGATCTTACTTATAATCATTATATATTTGCCCCGAAATCGCCTTCCCTTTTGCCATTTTTGTAAATGCGACCACGACCATCCTGATTGCAAAAGACTAAGAAACGTCCCTTGTAAATATTGCGACAAGCGAGGGCACTTGGAGAACTTTGTGCATAGCTAACCCTGCTAATAAAAACAAACGTCTACCCTCTGCTAATTAGTTAGGTCACTACTGTAGATTATTCATAAATTTAATCAAGAACAAATAGGTTACACCAGCTTTCCATAGTTTAATGGTACGGTGGCTGGCATCTATAGGAATAATTTTAAGTGAAAAAATATTCTGCTGTAGAATAATCAATATGGCGTAAATTCTATTCTGTACACGTAAAATTATAAGATATTTGGAATCTATACTTTGTGTTGGCTTTACCTCGAGCTCAGACCTGAATGGCAGACTAAAATAGACAGGTACATAATAATGTTTTAGTTAACCAATGACTTATTGCATTCATGCAAGGTGAAAATTGTTACCTCCCTCAGCAGAGACGGGCAAGACATTTAATGCTGGGGTATAGTAAAATTTCAAAATTGTTAAACACTACACCTACGTAAATGTAGTTACTCAAGTGAAGTAAAGTTAACACAGTGTCAGTGTTCACCTTTTGTCATTTTTGCAAAAGCAATCATGATAATCGTGATTACAACGTCCCCTATAAATACTGTCACAATCGAAGGCACGAGACTTTTTGCATAGCGAATCCAGCGAAAAAGCACATGTGTCTACCATATATTTTTCAGGTGAATTTAATGATTGGAAATTGGTGATATTTATATATCAGTAAACATTTGTGCACTTTAGTTGCTTAAACAATTCGGCTTTGCTTTGTCCACACATAATGCATTACATTATACATTATGAGTATTAACGCATCACATTATAATTAAGGCCCCTATAAACGAAAAAATTCGGCACAATTTTAATGATTTACTGATTGATTGCAATTGTATGTAGGCTGAATGAATTACAGTAAGCACAACCTGATATCCTCACTGGTATTAAAAAAGATTTTGTTTACATTTATTGCAATTAGTAAAAGGTACTTACTTTGTGCTTTAAAACTAAAAATGTTTATTACGTTTTACTTTACTCAATTGACATCTGATTTTAATATTTGATACATATGTTTCACAAACGTCAATGTTATACGCACAGTTATAGTGACATCCTGCTAAACACGTTTTTTGAGTTTGTGTATTATATGTGTTTCAATCTAATGCCGACACACTATTTTTCAAAGAATAATGTATTAAGTAGATTCTGTTTTATCCATTAATAACTCAGAATGCTATTGAACTGAGCAAATAAGATGTAATCACGTTAATTGCTTTAGGCAACCAAAAGCTTGTGAAAAGTAAGAAAGGTTCCAAAGATTTTAAATTTTAGCAGTCTGAACTGCAAAAGTTTCAAGTTTCTTCGTTTAACTTAAAAATAGCGACGTTGACAGCAATTGATAGCAAATAAGTAGCAAACTACTGGTTGTGCAACAGTTACCACGGCAACGTAAATCAGCAAAAAAGTATGATAGTAAGAACGGTACAATTTTCTACGTTATAAACTTAGTGAAATGCTTTCATTTAATACAATTTATTTGTGACATTTTTACATTTCTCTTTCCTTTACCATAGGCAGACCGACGATGTTCCTTGCACATTTCTACATGCATATTATTTGTATTTAATATTTACATGAGTATTGTTTAAAGAATTGTAACGTAAAGTTTATTCGAAACTGGAAATACGGTGTGTATTTAAACATGAACCAATTAAGGGACACCTAAAGTAATTAACGCCACGATCAGGGATAACTTTTAAAACTTTTTAAAACTTTAAAGACTTTTAAAAACGGTAGATTGCTCTGGGCAAATGCTTTTAAATAAATATCAATAAATACACTAACCTCAATATTTTAAGCGCACATGCCATACAGGGGATCAAAAATGATATTTACATCAAACGATACCTCCAGAGCAATATCGGCTAACAGCGCCATGCAACAATTTTTTAGTTGTCAGTCATAAATTCGAATGTTACGACAAATAGGACATTTTCCATCACTCGTCACTAATTTTGAACTGATTTCAGCTATTAAGCACATTTGCTAATGGATGTTCGAAAATTTATTAACTTGGCAGGTATGCTGACAATTTGTACATAGCGTTCATTATGTTTTGGTGAAACCTTCAGTTTGTTCGAACGTTAAATTTGTATTAGTATTCGTTCAAAATAAACTGTACTGCAACACAACAAATTTTAAAAAATCATTTGGTCCGTTTGTATTACCACTACTACTTCAGTATTTGATTACTAAAAACGTTTACAATTTTTCAAGAAATTTCTCTAAACTTTGGCTCATAAAACCTGTGAAACATGCGAGGAATCGCGGCCGTTTATGATTTTCCAATCATTTAGCTTAAAACTATTAGTATACTTCTTATTAAAGATTGAACTGGAAGTTGTTATAATAGCAAAGACTGAAATTGTGGAGTTAAGAAAACATACAGATCAAAAGTTACACATGATTGATTAAGCATGTTTATGACAATCATAAACATTTTTGGTAATGACGCTCTGCAAGCTTTATTAGTATCAAGCTGGAGCAAACCGACGAAACAAAAACAAAAAAATAATGGGCCTGTGAAAATGGCTTAATCAAACGTTGATCGAATGAAATGCATGTTTTCTACATACCTAAACCGGAGAATACTTCTGGAATACCTTTGAACCAACCATCCTACGAAAATGGAAGGCAGGTGGGATTTTGGTACTGTAAAGATGTTTTCCAAAATTGAATATTATGACACACGTAGCATACTTTTTACCTTTAATTAACTCGCATTATATCCTAGCCAAAATTCTTTTCACATTTTTAATTATACAATTTCTTATTTCTAATAGATTTGCAACCATTTATTATATAACAGTTATAGGAGGCCAAGTTGCAAAATGATGTGTTATCGCTACTTTACTAATATATTTTAAAGCTTGCAGTTGAGTAAGCAACCCTGAAGTTTTCTTCACCGTTAGTACATATTTCTAATAATGTATATATTAGTAAAACTAACCAAAAAATGTCTTATGGAATTAATAAATAATCTGAAACCGGTCGCAACTGGACATTACCAAGTTCAACGTGGCAACTTTATTCGCGTTTAAAATCAGATTAGCCAGTGAATCATCATGTGCCATGAACTGCAGGCTGATAAATTTGATAATCAAGCATTTAAATGTTTATTTATTCAAAATTCTATTTTTAATATACCGTACCGAACGTTAAATTGTTAAATACCCCTTTTTACTACTTTACCCGCTATTAGATTTTTGTATATTAGAATGACTACACAGTGCCCGTCCAAGCTGTGGTTACGCCTGTCGCACTTTTTGAAATCCGGCTTTTATGTAAAAATAAAAACAATAAAATATTTTTGCCCAAAACATAGAACAAATATAAAAATTAAGCATTTGTTCCGAATTTTTTGTATTCATTGGAAACAATTTATTGTCTAAAAGGCCGTACCAAATACGAAATCGTTCAAAATATCCCGCAACGTAATGATAATATCCATGTTTATCAGCTTTTACAGGTAAGCAACTCTAAGGTAAAGCTCACTTTTGCTTATATATAAAGTACAATGGTATTTATAGCATACCAGAATGGTATCCGACCATTTCCTCCGATGACCCTTTCCTCCCATGGGTCATTTTCCTCACATGGCCCTTTCCTCACAGCGAGTTTTTCTCCCAAGCCAGTTTCCTCACATGGCCTTTTCCTCCCAAGTCAGTTTTCTCCCTAGGCCTTTTCCTCACATAGGATATTTTGCTCCCAAGCTTTTTGAAAAGAGGGGCCCTCCGTTTACATTGCAATATATAATATATTGATTTTTTTGGTGCGTACTTACATTGCTTTGCATACACTACCAGACATTATTCAAAACTTTGAACTCATCATTCAGACAAATTACACATCTTGAAACTACATGCTGACGGTCTCGACCAAAACCGGATTTTTGTAAATTAAAAAAACATTTATTTACTGTCAAAGGTCACCAGAGATATAATGTATAGGTTGTTCAGGTTAGCAGTTTGCATTTATTTTGACACAAGTATTTTTTTTATCGACACTGCATTGAGTTAGAATATCAGAAATTGCTGAAGTCAGGCGCTTTTAAGTTTTCGAAATATTCAATCCTGATTTTTACTTACGATTAGTGAATTTGATTAATAATGTTAAAACATGCCTAAAAATTCATAAAACACGGGATACTTGATGCTAATGTGGAGTATACTAGTTCAAAATTTTGACGACGAAGCAGCTGGGGATACGATATCTTTTACTTTAACTAAAATTCAAGTTGTCATTATTTACTATTATATTAAACGATTAAAAAGATATTTTAGTAAAAATTACCGCAAAAGTATATCTCGTACTACCTTACCTAACCTATACCTCTCTGGTGCTCATTGATAAAAACGTGAACAGATATTTTTTACGAGGCTCACCTAAATGCGTGTCAGTAATGTAGCCTTCTTAATTAGCAGTTGGGATCATAGACTACATTATAATAATCCCAAAAAGAGAAATTCAATGTAAATGAATGTCTGAATGATGCTTTTAATGTTAAGATTAATGTCTGATAGGATATGCGAAGCAAAGTACACCAACAAAATACCAATATAACATATTGGTATGCAAAAATAGGACCCACAAACGAAAATTGGTATATTTGGGAGACCTGAAAATAGTCCATTAGGTTTCTCAGAATTTGTATAAAAAATGATTTTCAATCATAAATTAAGCTGATATGCATTTTTTATAAATATAAAATAATATACTGAATTTTGAGAATTTGTTCGAAACTCCCATAATGAATTGAATTTCAACAAAGTTTTCCCGTCATGCAACATGGGCGTCTTTGAAAAGGCTTGGGGAGCAAATATCCTATGTAAGGAAAAGGCCTAGGGAGAAACTGATTTGGAGGAAAAGGCCATGTGAGGAAACTGACTTGGAGGAAAACTCGCTGTGAGGAAAGGGCCATGCGAGGAAAATGACCCGTGGGGGGAAGGGCCATGGGGAGTAAATGACCCAGACCCTACCAGGATGGACACAAATATTCGCGATTATTAACACAAGTCTTTCTCCTTCTCTTCCTACACGCTAGATTTTTTATACCCATGGCAAAAAAAATATTATATTTCCTTCATCCTTGAAGACAGCCATTGATTTTTTATGCCAAACTTTTCTTCTACCAGCCGACGAACTATAAAGTTACACTTTATGTCTTAAATCTCTAACGTAGAATGAAAATCCTGCTGTTTTTACCACGTTATTCTATTCCACAGCAGTAAAATCGAAGTGGTAACTGTGAATTGACTAGTAATACAATGGACGCTTGTGCATGTCAACAAAAGAAACTCATATCTGCCTTCTTAACAATCATTCGTTTGACAAATATATTGTACCTAATATGGACAAATGTATGATATACTGTGTATGCATATATTCTCCACAAGCGCAAACTGCGTGTAAGCACGCGTTACGATTGAAATGGACTGCCGGCCATTGCTATGCCCAAATGGAAGGAGGGTGTTGGAATTGAAATCCAAACGAGAGGCCAACGTTACTGATTTGTCCACTTTAAAAAAGTTTTAATCAAGATGCATATACAATACTCTCCTTCTTGTTATTTTCTAAATATTCCATTACGTATATATTTAACAATGTATTATCTTTATACTTGTAGATAAAACTATATCTTCCATCAAATAATAACGAAGGTTTGAAATTTTTTATTAAGTTGTGGATAATGAGAAGGATAGATTAATACTACGCATTTTATTATTATTACCAACTTACAGCAGTGCTCGATACAAATATTAAGAATACGGTTTGTAATTTTATTGCTAATCTATTTGTATGTATTACTAAAACTTTAAAAAATTACTATTCCGAATTATTAGATTGAACTAGTAAGATTTATACTATACGTTCTAATAATTGATGTACTTTAGGGTTGGTGCTGCTGTTATTCATGCTTTCCTCGTAAACTTCTATATATCTGATGAGTTTGCAAATTCAAGATCACTCACCACAATTTCCGCTTCTTTCTCAACGATTGAACTTTCAGAGAAGAAGCAATATTTAATGTTCAATATCAACGTTTAGGGCTAAACAACGCAATAACTTTCACCTTGATTGGAGTATGATAAAGCGTCTGAAACATCAATCTTACAGCTGCGTAAACTAATCGATGGAACTCAATGCACGCAATAGTAACCGAAAAAATCAATCCCAAAACGAGTATTGTAAAAATAACAAAAATATTCCCGGACATTGTAGGTTTTTTCAACTCATTTTCTATATCTTCCTTGTATAGCTTCCCATTTCGGAAGATCTGAATCCAAAACTCCCAAATTCCTGACTCCCCCATTTGTTTGATTCTTTGCATATCATGCAAATTTACAAACCCACTGATTTTCATTAAATATTCCCGCTTGTATAACAAATCTTTCCCAACATAAACATCACGTTTCCTAGCCAATTCATTTTTTGTTAATTGTAAAGCCAGCTGATGACTCATGTAGTCAGGAACAACCAGTGCGGTTTTGTTACACCTTTTTAAAATGTGAAGCTCGTGCTTTGCTTGCCATTTAAGCCAAGATTTAATAACAAAAAAGTTAAGATTGTTGTCGTCAAGATCTTTCCTTCTCTGAGCCAATTGTGTGGCATTGAAGTATGATGGAAATAGTTCTTCCGCCACATTTCTCACTATTTCAATTGCTTCAGGAAGAATTTCCGTTTTGCTCATCAACTCCTTAATCGCCTTTTTTTGAGTGGAAATATTTGCCTCATAAACATATGAATTAGTATACAATTCATCAAGCAATGCCATGGGCTCCGAATTGGCAGAAATTCCGCCCCATTTTTTTTCTCCACTTATAAATGATTCTATGACAGCTTGAGGGTCCGTTTCCAACTCTATTTGTTGCTTTGTAATGCTCACCCCGCTGAAGTTTTTAACAATCAACGTATGCTCCTCAATAACTGCATCAATCAAACCCGTATAAATACTGAAATTGTTATCCACCAACTGCGACAAATGACGATACGGTATGGGCTTGAGGTTTGATACCAAATTAAAAACATTCTGGCCCTTGTACGCATTGCTCAAAACAAGAGCGCACAGCAGAAAGATTCCTCGTATACAATATGAGCCATATTCTGAGTTAAAAGTCGTCCCCTTGCTCAAGCAAAATGATTAACGAATATCCAAACCTTAAGCATTTTTATGTATTCTTCCAAAGATTTCTCCGCACTAATTTCTCTTTTTTGTGCAATCCACTTATTTCAATAAACAGGTAAACCAACCAGCAGAAGTGTTAACCACAACCAAATCCAAACGTCGAAAATGATTACGAGCTCAAAAAATGCTAGACCCTGTTCTCGCGGGGATCCGCAACTCACCAACCGAAGGGAGTGAAGGTAGCCCGGAATTCGAACCATGACCGTGGGGTCCGCTGGGGACATCTCTGTGTCAAAGGTAAGGGTTGCTATTGGATTTAGCTCTCCATAAACAGAGTTTGGCTTAAAAGTTTTTCCATTTGAGCATCCCATCACCGCCATAGTTAGTGATTGTGTAGTTTCCCATTATCGACAACCAAACATGGGACATTGCGTGAACAACTTTGTCTTGAATAGAATCAAATGGAAGGTTCACCCAGTGGCCTTTATAAGAAATGTAGTTATCACACATTAGTAAATGGCGTACGAAGTCCATTTCAACGAACACTGTTTTTGGGGGGCCCACAAAAAGATTCAATCTTTTTTGCCATTGAACATTAAGCATGCTATAAATTTCGTTTAGATTCCCACCGCTCCATATTTCAGAGTTAACTTGATAAAAAAGTTGACCATTTTGGCATGAGGTGCGGGATTTACATATAATTGGAACTTTATTTGATGAAATAAGAGAAAATTCATCATTTTCATTTCGTTGTGTCTCCAATACAAAAAATGAATCATGCTTAAGGAATATTAATCTTTCTTCCACCTGATGTCGCCAATCGTAGACATGGTCCGATTTCCACTGATTTTCAAATATGCTATCTACGATCCATACCTGAAACACGTTGGTTTCTGTAGCAGTAACTGGATAGTAACTATCGATATGAGAACGATACCAAATGGGTGGAATTTTGAACACGTCCAGTGGTTCAGCTTTCAAAGACCAAAAGACATGAAGTGGTGGGTAAAGATTTATGGCTACCTCACAGGTCCATGGCTTGGCTTTCGTGTGATATTTTTTTGTATCAAACGTTGCGCAAAATGATTTGCCATCCAAGAACAAAGTTGAAAAGGAACAGTTACGCTCTCTTCCAAGTATTTTGGAACCTGATATATTCATTCCTTTTGGTACCCAAATAATGTCCAACTTTCCCCACCCTGACACGTTTACTAAAGCATGAATATGATGTCGAACCACAATTGGGAAAGTGGGAGCTTTTAAGTTCACATTTTGGTAATTAGTAATATGTACAAAGCAATTTGAAAAGGGAGAAAGGTACTCGTTTAGATTAGACACCGTTTTAAACTTATGATTTGGAATTGTGGGGTTTACGCTCATATGTGTGCTTTGCGTCGTTTGTTTGAAGAGCTCGGAAAAAGTTCCAATCTCAAAGCTTTGAACGGAATCAGAATCAAATGCTGTTGACTGAACACCTGTGATGAAAAACAGAGTGACAAATAATGTTACAACAAAATTTACACGTTGGCAATTCATAGCGAAAGTAATTAAGTTTTTAAAGGACAAAAACCCGAAATCATGGTGACTGTACTTTACTACTTCATAGAAGTTGAAGAATCAATACATTTATGTATATGAAAGAAAAATTGTATTTTTTATACAAAAGTTATGGCAAATTTTTAAACCAGAGAGGTCTTAATCGAAAGTCGACTTAATGGCGACTGCTTGTGTAGAATCTAGGTCAACTGTTTTTAAGCTGGAAAAACATTAATCGGTGATTAGTAGTATGTTTGGCGGAGACAATTTGGACAGGGAAATTCTTCCACCACCTGTTCCAAATATTGGTTTTAAGACACTTCTATGAAACGTGAAATATAGCAGTTTTTATATTAATTTTTTTAAAGTCATGGTATTTGCCATGGACAATGTAAAAATAAAAATTTTCTTGGTCTATGACAAACCCATAAATGCTTTCAGTATTGAGAATGTTTCAACCTAATGAAAGTCCCGGAAGCATTGAAAGTACGGGCATTTGAAAAGAATTTTAATGCTTGAGACATTTCAAATGATCGTTAGGTTAAGCAAATTTGGTAGACTAATTAATTACGATACGTACCAAAAACCCTTAACCACGTCACGTTAGCCAATAAACACTTAAAAATAATATTAATAACAAATGTTTACAAGCTACAGGTCATACCACAAAAGGTATTTGGGCATGGAACTCATTGGTTTTAAACATGAAATGTTAACTGTAGATTAATTTTCATAACACATTTTAAAAGGGGGACTCATTTTATGATACGTCTACACGTGTGGTTCTTAAATGGAAAAGAGTGTTTATGTCGAGTGTTAACTTCACCCACACGAAGGTAATAATCCTAAAATCTATAGTGGCTGCTTTCATCAGATAAATTATCGTGGTAACTCTTATAGAATTTTAAAACATTAAGGAAAAAATTCAGACGATAAAGATATGAACTAACCATGCCTAGAGGGTTTACGTTGGTGTTGAGCATAAGGGTTAGACAAATTATATTGCATAGTAATAAAATCATCCTCGTCATGAATTTTCCCCCTTGAAGTTGAAATATTGTTCCATCTAAACTGGACTCCACACACCACCACACCAGCATAAAAACAGTTTTCAATAAAATGCTTGATTCCAATCCAATCTACCCGAGATTAAGATCCAATATAAATTAAGGTGTACAAGTTTACAAACATATTGCTATTAAAATCAAAATGATTACATACGGATTGTCATAACTATTTTGACTTAAATTAAATTCTACTTAAAATCCACACTGAAATTAAAGTTACGTTTATGCTGGGTGGACTTTATTATAGTACTTTCTATTGTAGTCTTCAGACTCAGCAACAAGGTGTGTGCAGGTGTGTGTTTGTGTGTGCTGCTGCAAAATATTGTTATTTTATTCATAACTAGAGTGAAACTTCGTCAAAAAATTTGAGATATATATCATTTTAATTATCGCAGCGTCAGGCACACATTAAATTTTAGTATTTGTACAAAACATTCTTAACTACTGACTAATTATCAATAATCAATTACGACAAACAAACATTTTACTCAGCCATAAAATCCAGGGGAATACATCAGCCTATCCTGCTATGCAGATAAGTTAAATACACTATAGTATATGTAATTCAAAGTTGTACATTCACTACCCCTGTACATTGGCTCCAAAGATACTGGCACCACATTATTTTGTATACCTGCAGCAATATGACAACCAACGACGATCTCATGGAATTCATGAAGAAGGAATTCGGAAGCCTTAACAAGGACGTGAAAACTTAAGAGACGGACAGAGAGACATACAACTTAGGATGACTGCGATGGAGGAAAACATGAAGAAGATCTCAGACACAAATGCATCTCACGGTGAAGCTATACAAGACCTACGTGAGGATATGGACGGTATAAAGCATGCACACGTTAAATATACTTGAACGACTGATAGACTCGCCAAGAAAAGCAACCTAGTGTTTTCAACATAGCTGAAGATGCAAATGCAGTAAAAAATCTGACTGAACTAATGAATATCATATTGCCTGACAATAACCTATGTCTACGTGAACATCGTATTGGAAGAAAACAAAATGACAACAACAAAATCAGACCCCTTCGGGTTTTTCTCAATAACCAAAATGAGGTACACCATGCTCTATCGAATTGCAAAAAATTGAAAGATCATCCGAAAATTAACAAGTTGGAGTCATCAAAGATCTTACAAAAATGCAACAAGAACAGAGAAACATGCAGCAACAGTGGATACCAATCGGCTAAGAAATGGCAATAAAAGAAATGCATCTGATGCTTGTGACCTTTATGACCAACCAAACCCAAAAAAATCTACGACAGGAAGATGAAGATTTTATGGACAACTCGGGCAACTGACTACGGGAGAAACAAAAATACATAAACATAACACACCTCAACATCAGATCACTTGTACATAAAACGCCTCATGTGATTAACTTAATTCAGCAAAATAAAATTGACGTATTATGCCTCACAGAAACTTTCTTGATGAAAACAGACATGTTCCAATTTTAAATGACTTTCATATAATCAGAAGTGACAGAAACTTACTAACTTCAGGAAAGAAAGGTGGAGGAGGAGTAATGATCATAATTAGTAGACAATTCTCGGTGACAACTTTCAAGTTTAAATGTATGGAAAGATATGACTACGACTCAAAAGTTGAAGTAACAGCTGCCAAAATAAAACTTCGAAAAAACAAATCCATTGTAATAGCAGTAGTTTATCGACCACCTAATTACAAGAAGTGTGAAGTCAACCGTGACATTCGCCTCTTCAATGACATTCTCACAGAAATAAACGACCTTAAACTACCGTTCATCTGTAGTGGCGATTTTAATCTAAAATACGACTGGAGCATCTCTCAACTGGAAAAGCAACTACAAAGAAATAATTTTAAACAACTTGTCACTGTTAACACAAGAAATGACGCTCTGCTAGACCTCATCATAACCAATAACTCTGATAAATGCAGTGATGTGAAAGTATTTGATCCACAATTGTCAGACCACTTAGCTACATCTGTAAATGTTCAACTCAAAGTAACGAAACCACCCAAAAAGCAAATTGAATATCGGAACTACAAAAATTTCAACAACACGCTGATGATGAAAGATCTTACAACACTTAATGAATCATTTGAATTTAAACCCTCAACTGATGAAAACTTCGGATTTTTCACAGATGCGATAATATCAATATTTGATAAACACTGTCCCAAAAAATTGAAAAAGATCCCAAATTACGAAACAAAGAAACATATAACTGATGAGACCAAACAAATGATGCTGGAGCTTGACTTGCTTTATGACAAGAAGAAACGTTATAAAAATGAAAATCTAATTCGACAGCATGCGGAACTCAAATCTACTGTTAAGAAGCGAATAATTAGCGACACAAAAACCTCGATCAGTAAACAAGTTGCAAATACTGGCCTATGGTCAACAATGAATTCATATTTCAAGGAAGATAACCAAAGTGAAATACCGTTTAGTGATCGAGCGTTTTTGTCGCTAATTATTCGCTTCCTTAACAGTAGATTTGAGTTCCGCCATGCTGTCGAATTAGAATTTTCATTTTTATAACGTTTCTTCTTGTCATAAAGCAAGTCAAGCTCCAGCATCATTTGTTTGTCTCATCATTATATGTTCTTTGTTTCGTAATTTGGGATCTTTTTCAATTTTTTGGGACAGTGTTTATCAAATATTGATATTATCGCATCTGTGAAAAATCCGAAAGTTTTCATCAGTTGAGGTTTAAATTCAAATGATTCATTAAGTGTTGTAAGATCTTTCATCATCAGCGTGTTGTTGAAATTTTTGTAGTTCCGATATTCAATTTGCTTTTTGGTGGTTTCGTTACTTTGAGTTGAACATTTACAGATGTAGCTAAGTGGTCTGACAATTGTGGATCAAATACTTTCACATCACTGCATTTATCAGAGTTATTGGTTATGATGAGGTCTAGCAGAGCGTCATTTCTTGTGTTAACAGTGACAAGTTGTTTAAAATTATTTCTTTGTAGTTGCTTTTCCAGTTGAGAGATGCTCCAGTCGTATTTTAGATTAAAATCGCCACTACAGATGAACGGTAGTTTAAGGTCGTTTATTTCTGTGAGAATGTCATTGAAGAGGGCGAATTCACGGTTGACTTCACACTTCTTGTAATTAGGTGGTCGATAAACTACTGCTATTACAATGGATTTGTTGTTTCGAAGTTTTATTTTGGCAGCTGTTACTTCCACTTTTGAGTCGTAGTCATATCTTTCCATACATTTAAACTTGAAAGTTGTCACCGAGAATTGTCTACTAATTATGATCATTACTCCTCCTCCACCTTTCTTTCCTGAAGTTAGTAAGTTTCTGTCACTTCTGATTATATGAAAGTCATTTAAAATTGGAACATGTCTGTTTCATCAAGAAAGGTTTCTGTGAGGCATAATACGTCAATTTTATTTTGCTGAATTAAGTTAATCACATGAGGCGTTTTATGTACAAGTGATCTGATGTTGAGGTGTGTTATGTTTATGTATTTTTGTTTCTCCCGTAGTCAGTTGCCCGAGTTGTCCATAAAATCTTCATCTTCCTGTCGTAGATTTTTTGGGTTTGGTTGGTCATAAAGGTCACAAGCATCAGATGCATTTCTTTTATTGCCATTTCTTAGCCGATTGGTATCCACTGTTGCTGCATGTTTTCTCTGTTCTTGTTGCATTTTTGTAAGATCTTTGATGACTCCAACTTTGTTGAATTTCGGATGATCTTTCAATTTTTTGCAATTCGATAGAGCATGGTGTACCTCATTTTGGTTATTGAGAAAAACCCGAAGGGGTCTGATTTTGTTGTTGTCATTTTGTTTTCTTCCAATACGATGTTCACGTAGACATAGGTTATTGTCAGGCAATATGATATTCATTAGTTCAGTCAGATTTTTTACTGCATTTGCATCTTCAGCTATATGTTGAAAACCACTAGGTTGCTTTTCTTGGCGAGTCTATCAGTCCGTTCAAGTATATTAACGTGTGAATGCTTTATACCGTCCATATCCTCACGTAGGTCTTGTATAGCTTCACCGTGAGATGCATTTGTGTCTGAGATCTTCTTCATGTTTTCCTCCATCGCAGTCATCCTAAGTTGTATGTCTCTCTGTCCGTCTCTTAAGTTTTTCACGTCCTTGTTAAGGCTTCCGAATTCCTTCTTCATGAATTCCATGAGATCGTCGTTGGTTGTCATATTGCTGCAGGTATACAAAATAATGTGGTGCAGTATCTTTGGAGCCAATGTACAGGGTAGTGAATGTACAACTTTGAATTACATATACTATAGTGTATTTAACTTATCTGCATAGCAGGATAGGCTGATGTATTCCCCTGGATTTTATGGCTGAGTAAAAGTTGTTTGTCGTAATTGATTATGATAATTAGTCAGTAGTTAAGAATGTTTTGTACAAATACTAAAATTTAATGTGCCTGACGCTGCGATAATTAAAAATGATATATATCTGCAAATTTTTTGACGAAGTTTCACTCTAGTTATGAATAAAATAAAAATATTTTGCCAGCAGCACACACATAGATTTCACGTAACCTATTTACTGAATTGAATATCCCTATTAATTGAATATCAAAAAACTTTACAAGGATTAGCTGTATTGTTAATACATCGCCAATTTTAATACATCGCCAATTTGGTAATTACCAATTTGGTATAAAGTAGAAATTTGGTGAGTAGAATAGCCAATTGGTGATAAAAGTAGCCAAATTGGCTACGTAGCCAAATTGGTGATAAAGTAGCCAAATGGCTATGTTGGAATACATGGATAGGTATTCGGAACACATTGACTTCCCCAAAAACTGACATTTACTGACAAATATTAGAGTCTCGTATGTGCACATATATGTAAATTGGTAGGCCTGAATCCGATGGTGAAATCCGTTGTACATTTTATTGAACCGTTTAAAAATGAGACTTAACATATCCAATACGGCTACTTTTTGACATTTTGCAATACTTATCTGTATAAAAAAGGTAGCACG
>LJIJ01004189.1:0-15668 GCA_001718145.1 Orchesella cincta
CTCGGGTGGATCCACCTGAAGATGATGAGATTCCACTGATGCTAATTTGGCTTCGCTTGCGAGGAAGACCCAAACTAGCTACACAATTTTCGTTGATGAAAGAAAGCTCTGATCCTGTGTCAAGAAGGGCGTACTGGCTTGGCGTTACCCTCACTGTCCCGAACAGTTGCAAGTGCTGTTGCTAATAATACTTGAGTAGTTCCATGTCATCCACTGACAGATGTGAGGAGGCTGAAGGTTTGCCTTTTTCGTCTGCTGTAGAATTGGGTTGCTTCTCATTTGAATTCTTCTCCAAGTAAAAGAGAGTTATGTTTTTTACTACATCTTTTACAACCTTGTCCTTTGCAGTCGTTCACCCTGTGGTCAGGACGAAGACAATTAAAACACAATGAATGTCTTTTGACTAACTCAATTCGCTCGTTCACTGCTTTGCTTAAAAACTGCTTGCATCTGTATATCGATGATCTCCGCTACACACTACACAATTGTTACTTGAAATATGATGAGCACGGTTTGATCTCTTCCCTGGATTATGCATATTTCCACCACTGGAGTTTGATACTCCGCTTGCTTCCAAACCACGTATGTGTTGCTCAATGAAAGTACATAGGTCTCTAAGGTAGGCAAATCTGTACCTTTGAGTTGAATTGCCCATTGCTTTCCTTGTCTCTGCATCCATTCGCTGCACTAACATGTAAACTATGATATCATCCCACTTGTCCACAGGTCTTTTCATGTCTTTTAATGACCGTAGACATTCAGATGTTGTATCTAATAGCTTTTGAAGTTCTGCTGCTGACTCTCTATGCAAATGCTGCTGAGAAAATAATCTATTCAACAACGCAGTCACAATCTCTCGCTGATTATCATATCTATTTGTAAGGATGTCCCAGGCTTGATCGTAGTTACTATCACAAACACTCAAGGTTCTTATTAGCATGGCGGCATCGTTCTTCACTGCTGCTTTGAGATACTGAAGTTTTTGTCCTTTGCTTAGAGAACTGTTACTGTCTATAGCTGCTTTGAATAGGTCACGAAATGAACTCCACTCCTCATACGTCCCGTTGAACGTAGGCAAATCGAGAGGTGGGAGTTTCACTCTTGTTTCACTGCCACCGCTTCTTCCACCTCCACTACTGCTACTATGAGTATGCAGAATTGGTGGTGGATCTGGAGTTTTATCTTGAATTAACTCGTCTATGATCGACACAATATCCAAGAACTTGGTTTCGATGTCATCACGCTCTTGGAATTGAGCAGCCAGCGACGCGTCACCAGTACACAATGTTTCAATCTGCTCTTGATATGATTCGAAACGTTTGAAATGACTTTCAAGCACTGCTCGACGATTTTGTAACTGTTGAATCGTTACGGTATCTCTGTCCAATGATGATATTGTAGACATTGCTCTGGTAAATGTTCCCTTGATGGAGCCACGGTTGTTCTTCAATGTTGGTAAATCCATGATGAATGATGATGATAATTTGAGCACAAAAAAAGTTCCACAAAAACTGTTCTTTTTTCACAAACAAACGTCGGCACTAAAGAGTTCAGAACTAAAGGTCATTGACCTCTAAATCCGGTTCGAAGGACCATAAAATGTGTGGTACGTAAGCTAGTTTAAAAAGTTAATTTTTATGGAGGATGATGTGGATGAAATCAGCAAATTATGAAGAAGTTGGGGTGAAGTGAGATTTCACAATTAAGTCGCACGATAAATGATATGTACGTTGTTAAACACGATTGAGGTTTTAGGTAATGTAAAAACAAAGGTCAACAAATATTTACTTCCAAATTACGGGAATCTAATTACTGAAATAGTCTGAATGACAGAGGATCAAAGGTATGAATTTTGTAAAACGTAGACAGAAAGAATTGTGTATCTTATCTGGAAGGTGGTTGGAAAGAGACTCTGAGAAAATGTTTGTGCATGAAGAACGAAGACATTTACAGGCATGGATCATGTTAAAATCACATACATAGAACATTGTGTTCATAATCATATTTTGTACATCGAAGCTTAGGTAAATGAGTTAGGCACCACAGTAAAAAATGAGAGTACATACTTAAGTACGAAACAGGTGCACTGATTCAACTTGGGTCTGATTGGACGAGAAAAAATTTATACAATCAGACTGTGCTCCACACTTGCGCGGAGAATGGCCATTACCAAGCAATGAAGCACTTCTTAACTATGAAAATGGATGTTAATGTTAAGGACGATGAGGGCAGTACGCCTCTGCATATTGCGGTTATGAGACGATCCAAAGATCACGAGTTAATGCAGAAGCTTCTGATAAGTAGTGGTGCTGACGTCAACGCAGATAAAGGTCATCGTGTACATACAAAATTGAATATGATTAATCGTGTTAGGAAGGCTTTGCAAGTAAAACCTATTAGTCCCTGGAGTGATTCTAATCCTTTCATGAGAGCATTAAGACTTGGTGAAGGGCTAAGTTTGAGCACAATTAAGTTGATGGAGAAACACGGGTTATCAATCAGAGCAAAGCAAGCTTCGAAATCCCTAAAATATCTACTTTTCAACAGGAACATTTCAATGGAAATTGAAGAAGATTTTGTTCGAGTACTTGATTTCCTGATTAAAAAAGGTGGCGTGATCCAAGATATCACAGTAGTTCAAGAGTTTACGGAGGAGTACATTTCAATCTGGAAATCAGAGGGAGTGCAGAAGAACATGCGCTCCATAATCCAAGCCACAGACTTGGATTGCATGTGGTCTCATTTAGAAACATGCGGACTTCTGACAAAATCCGAATTACAAGAAATTCGGAATCTTTCAGCGGATTCATTTAATATATGCGAGCGTTTTTACGAAATTTTGCAATCCAAGAAAGGATCTTTCGAACGGGTTTGCATCCTTTTGAGAGCCAGCAACCAAATGAGTCCCTTGGCACTACTCAGACAATCCCTGTATTCAGCTTTACGATTTGATGAATACATGTTCCTTAGGCCACCAATCTTCACAACCCAATTTCTTCATTCTCCACATAAATCCAGTTGCAATATAATGGCGCTCGTTACAACGAACCCATTTGTTACCAGCAAAAGAATTCGTGACACCCTTAGTAACAGTGTTCTTGTAATAAATGAGCATCAAATATCATCCTACCTTCAAAATAATGTTCATGACGAATTGATTGTTGTGAAAGCGCGAGTTGTCACAGCCGAACTAATCAGCAAGTTAGAGGAAAGCAGAGCTAAGGAAGAAAAAATCCTTTTTGTAAGTAGCGGAGTGAGTGAAGATGTCGAAAATTGTCATGTGGTTACTGATTCTCCCTCAACATGGGATGACATCTCAACACGATATTTTAAATCAAAAGGGAAATTTTATTTTTTGGATCATGTTTGGAGGATATTTGAGCTTTTCGAGAGTCCCCAAATATTTAGCAAACTTTCACAGTTAAACTGGATTATTGGTGAGTATTTTCACCGTGAATATTCTATCGAGAGATTTAAGGCGGGCCATATTAATCTGAAGTTTCAATCCATGAGTTACTTAAGCGATACAATATTTCATTATTTCCTTCCTGACAAACTTGTATTTCAACGAATTTCAATTGAAGAATTGCATAAGTTTGCTCGTTTCGGACACAAAATTGGGACTTATGGTGAAGATGATGTGGATAACCTTGACTTTTTGGTAATTAAACAATCTCACCAGTTTGATGAAATTTGCAAGCAAACGAGTGAAAATGTGCATTTGGTTGAGTTTGAACACGAAAAGGGAGTTTTTAAACTGGTGAGAACTTTTGGATGGGACGAAAATATCCAATGGTTTCTTAAGCAACAACTCTGTGAAAGATTTCCTCATTGTGAGTGTGCAGCTGGCAAAGAAAATTTGGTTGTTAACCTTAATTATCGTTTTGAATGTTTGCTTCCTATCATTGAGCTCACTCCAAAAGCTCTGAAAATGATGAAACTGGAGGATGCTGAAGAATTGTTTAACCTAAGAGCTCTACTCAGACGAATGTCTGGAGAACTACAAATTGAGCAGACTGACTGTATTGACCTATCGCACGGCGAACAAATAGTTCAACTTGTAACAAAGCAATTGTCACCCCTTCTGATGGAGAAGGAACTTTATCATGTCGCAATTAATACTCTCTTCCCAAACCTGGCTGAAAAAACCAATGTCATCGAGGGATTGGATAAATATCTACAACTTGAAATGTTGAAGCAAGTTGATAACAACACCATGGTTTTTGTAGATCAATCATTAGCTTGGTATTTCATAGCAAAATTATTGATGGGGTTAACTGAGACTACAGCATTTGATGGAATAACGAGTGCCCTTAGAAAAGAAACACTTCAAAACTGTTTTGAGAACCAAGATGTCGAGTTAAGAAGTGGCTTTGAAAAGAAACCATTAGCTATCAGGGCCAATTTTCCCACACACATGCTAAGTTCATACATATTCATCAACATCATGTGTTTTAGGTTCATTGACGCTCTGCTGAAAAGAACAAGTGACAGGAACGGTGCAAGTTTCGGATTTTTCAGAATTATTTTAGCTACTGAACAAGAAAGTTACAAGTGGATTCACGCGTGTGTCAACGCTTACCTCTTTCATTTGTTGCAACTCATAATATCCTTCAAATTCGACGTTCTCTCATCTGTAATCGAGTTTAAGAAGCTTGTTGTGCTAGCATTAACTTATGCAGATATACCAATAGCGCGTTTAGTGGTTAAACTGTTTGAGGAGAAAGCAAAAAGAAAATTGACAACAATCAGACTATTCCTTGACAAGGAACATTTGTACATTGAGATTCCATTGGTTCATTTGGCTGCGTTGGGAGGAAACTACGGTTTAATAGAATATTTTCATAATGATCAGGGGTTTAGGCAAAATCATCAGTATGAAGACGACCTAGTGAAAGTAGGCAATTACTGTTTGACAGACACTAGTCAGATTTCTGATAATGAAGTAAAAGAGAGGAAACGCATAGTATGTCTTATACTCGAAACAAATTTGATCAATCATATTCGACTTTCCTCAAAGAACATCCATGCCGATTTAATAGTCTATCTCATCCATCTCGGCGTTGATATTCATGCTAAAGATAACCATGAAAATAACCCTCTTCATTGTTGCCCTTGCTATTTGACGCCACAGGAGTATCATAAAGTTGTTAGTATAATCCACGCAAAGAATTGTAAGAGCATAGCTCGGCTATTCAAAGAATTTAATATATTCGGCAAAACTGCATTTCATGTAGCGGTGGAACATTTAGAGTTGCTAGATGAGACTATTGACCACTTTTCAAAGACTCACGTTGATTTTAATGTTCTTACTAGAGACGGAGATAGTGTATTTGTTCATGCTGCAAAAAACCAGAGGAGTGCTCGTTTGTTGGATGCACTCTACCGCTTTGGTGCTGATATCCAAGGAAAAGATAAAGATGGACAGCCTGCTTCTGTTTATTGTAAGGATAATTCAACGGCATTGAGGTATTTGAGTTCACGAGGAGTTGCAGTCTAGGATACAGAGCTCTGCAGAGCAATATACAAGACTAAAACTGGCATTTTAATCTATGAAATAATAACGTGCTGTGATTCCATGGTTGTATGCTCCTCAACTCCCAAAATGTGTAAAAATTGTTGTGAATGTTGTGATATACACGTTTATAGTTTACACGTTACACGTTTACCCGTGTTTGCAAATTTCTGCGATTGTATGCAAAACAAATATAATTTAAGAAACAAACATTGAATGTTGGTTGACAATTGCTATATAAGCTGAGAATGGTATTTACTCTGTTATGCCGTACTTAATTATTATGGGGAAAAAATCAGGGTCTAAGCACATTAAAATTTGTAAGTCGTAGTTTTTGAACAGTTATTATTATAAGTTTAATGTGAGGGTTTTAGTTTCATTTCCTGTTAAATACATAAATTCTTAGAAATGGCTTGAACTAAACCAATATAAGAAAGCAGACAACGAGGTAAATCATTTATGTAGAGGATGTATGTAGAGGAATGTGTCTGAATATGTAATGGGCGCCAGAATGTTTGTCTAATCGTAGTTAGTGTTTGCTGTAAATAGTCTAAACTCAATAGTATAATGGAGATTAGGTATAAGCGGAATTGTTGTATAAAAAACTTATTCTAAAAATGCTTTAGTATAACCCAGAATATTCTAAAATGAATTCCACCAGCTTTGGGTCATCTGGATTCAAAGTTGACACGTTTATTCTTACTTCGTTGCGGGTTCAAACGCTAGAAAAACTGAGTTAGTGGCAATGTCAAATTTTAATTTAGTGAAGATAATTTTTGACAAACATTTCAGCTCCAGTTTCACCCCTTCAACTGCACTTTTAAATCGAGTTACAGCGCTGGGCTGGAACGAGATTAATGTACTTAAGGTCGGAGAGTTCCAACACAGGCAAAGGATTATGTTTGGTAAAATGGATCCATTTTTAAAGTTAATGGGGCTACTTGAGAAACACCGTTTATTGCAATCAGTTGATCGCAATTTCTGCAAATGTCGTTTTTAGGATATCAATTACAGGAGAGCAAAGCGAAACTTAATTTTGATGTAATATTCATAAAAGGAGATAATATTTGCGTTTGTTTGTGCCTTGTGGTTTAAAATTTAAGTCGACACCTCAGTTTATAAAAATATTTGTAGGTAAAATAGATTCTGTAGTATTTAATTGTAATTCTTTTCATTGACCAAATAAATAAATATCTGGGTTCGCCTTCTGATTTGCACATACGCAGCACGCCACACCACTGTTGCCGGGCTGCATCGAGGTTCATAATCGTGGCATATGCATGACGTAGCGGCTGCATGCGTGTCTTCATCTTACAGCCCTATTTATCATTCGAGAGTCTTAGCCTCTCCACTGTGGTGATGTTTGTCTTTATTTCAAATTGCATAGAACTTCTGGTTTTTAAATCTTTTTAGGCCAAATGAATGTGGTGTCGCAAGGACCAAAATTCTTGCCTAAAAACGATTAAAAATCCAGAAGATCTATCAATAATTATATAAGACAAACATCACACAGTGGAGAAGGACGGGTCAATATAAATGTTTTGTCTATTTAATTAAACACGGCCAGTAACAATTACCCGCAGTTTCTGAATGTGCACATATTTACTTTCTACACTAAGTTACCCAAAGAAACTTGTCGACAAAATACGCTAACGTTCACCAATTTTCTCATAAATGTACTGCTAGTCAAGTGTTAAAGTCAATATAGTTACTTAATTAACTACACGGAACCTTTTCACGTTTCAATGAACATCTAAAACTCAAACTGAAACTCTGTACCAAACTTAAATTGTCAGTTGATTCAAACTTTTATGTGTATTCATCACATTACATAATCTCTGTTAATTGCTTAAACATTTATGCTCATCATCAAAAATTAAAAGTTTTTAATACATTTTAAGTATACAAATTTATTCAAAAACTGACTTCTCGGTAAGTCGACAGTGTTAGCTACGATTACAAGTATTTACCACACGACTGTAAAAGTTATTGGTAGCAGGCCAATTATTTCGTTATTTATTTTGAATACAAATACGGATATCAGGAATTTTGTTGGAGGTTTTAAATATTAATTCATGACGTTATTCAAGAAATAATACATGCATGCTACCTGTTCATTAACTATATAGCAGGCACCCGTATTATAACTATTATTTTATTATATGTAAATGATTAAAGAATAAGTTTTCAACGAAGGTTTAAGTACTAACATTTTATTACTTGTTATCAAGCGCGCATAACAGAAAAGTTGTAATGTAAACAAAATTCACACAACAAATTTCAAACGTTTTACTTTCACACCAATAGTGATTTTGGCTAAAACATTTCATGTGATACAAATATAGAGAGATCCCTCAGAATACCAACTTTTAATCACCAATGTTGGTACACAAATGCATTCCGTTTTTGGCAGTTCTACCAATTGTTTTGTTCAACGTGATTTGTAATTATAGAAATATGTCGGTGACACTTTTTGCAGCCTGAACCGGGGAAATGGGCAGTATTTTGTGGTCGAATTTATAGAAAATGAATGTATTTTAGTTAGCATTTAATGACAATGCAAGTTGATCAAGCTTATCTTATTATTTTGGCTTTAAAACCGTTTGTGGAATGAGTTTCATCTCTCCCTTTCTATCTGATTTGAATATGTAATGTTAAAGCAATGCAGCATTATGTGTACAAACATATTTGGATGACCACCGCACCATCATAATGTCTCCGTCAGGAAATGGGACGATATAGAATAACCTTTCATTTTTCCTCAATATATAATCTGAAGGAAAATATTCTCAATAATGGTCTGTTTACAACACAGAAGATTTAATTCGTACACGTGAATATAACTTACTCCACAAAACCTTTCCATAAGCCACAACTAAAAGCTGTAAACTTTTATATTTATCAAGTCAATGTTCTACTATGATATTTAATGATACGCACACTCATATATTTATTCATTTTATCTTTAAACATATCACTTTATGATGCATATGCCATTACTGATTATTACAAATCTCACTTTAATTTTACTTTAGTGATGATGACATATGACGGAGCGTTGAATTCAATGTACAATGGGGCTCAAATCATATCGACGCGTCTGCCTATGAAAGATAATGGATACGAACAATTTTTTCAGGAATGATAATGAAAAAGTGGACAAGCTAAGTAGTGAGAACGATGACGTGTGAGCATGCGCAATTTTATTACAGGTAACGAGGTTAGGTAGAACACTCACGTTTCCGTTCTTGCATTGTTTTTGGGTTTAGTTGCGCTTTTGATAAAACTCAATGTATTATATCAAGGTCGTATATGACTTCACTTCAAGTATCTGCGACAACTCAGACTACGTCACTGATTAATAAAAATGTAAAAATCTCTACCGAACATTCAAAAGAATTACTGCAGTGTAATATGCTTTCCAAATTAAGTATCTTCATCCAAAATATGCATCATCTTTAGCCCAACACCTGGAAAGCAGTACATAATATTCCATAGTTTAGTTCTGATTTTTATTATCAGGAGGAAACTCTCGAAACAAATGAATAATTGAATATTTGCTAAAAACGCAAACAAAGCTTCGGCTATCTTATGATTTCAATTGATATTACAGTTGTCAGCTAGATTGCCGTTGGTCTCAAGGTTCACCTTTCAACCTGAGCAGGAAAAACTGGTTGCAATATTGCAAATAAAAAATGGCTTGGTTATTTATATAATATGTAAACTAGGAACTCAGCATTTCTGCAAATCATTCCCAGTAAATCAGTCAGGCAGTATTCGTTGGAATAGTTTTGAGAAAACAGGCAACACTTTACATTTCTAAACGGGCAACACTTTCTATTGCTGTAACAATGAAGAGGTTTCTTGTTTTGGTAACATTAAGCATTTTCCTCCAGGTGAACACAGAAGGTAATTCATTTTCTCCACTTCCACATAGAAAAATTTTAAATTCTTAACATTTTCTCTTTCAGGACTCACGTGCTACAACTGTCTTCACTTCTCTGACCAGCTTCCAGACAGCCTCATTCCAAAATATGGTCTTGCATCAGAACCCAGCTGCAAGAGTGGGAATAAGCCGGAAAAGAGACTTAGTATTGACTGCAGTAAAATTGATTACTATTCTCGAAATGTAGTAAACGAAACTGGGACTTTCAACGCTTTGACTGCAATATTGGGAAACAATCATTCCATGTTGAATTTACCCAACCAAGCGACAGTAACATATGCCTGTGTAAAGTTAACCTATGACGGTTTTTTTGGGTCAGAGTGGGAAGGAAAGAGGATGAAGGCTACGTTTCGCAGTTGCATTAGTAAATATACTATTATAGATGAAACTTTCGGGAAGCAATGTGATAACGGCAGGATGAACAAGCTAAATATCACGGATATTGACGTAAACAGCACAGTCTTTGATGATGCATTAGGTCCTCTAATGAACAGTGATCAACTGATGCGAGTATTTGTACTTGTGTGAACCGATACTGCAACGGGGCGATGATGAACGCTCATCTTTTCTATTGTTGTAATGATATCAAGTGTGGTGGCAGCATTGGTTAAACAAATTATATAAAAATATTCTATTATGAAATTAAGTCAGCAAAAATCATTCAGGAATCCTTATTATCATACAATTTATTAAAATTTTTAGGTTCCTATCACGTCCAAACCCACATATTTTTACCTGATTAAATAAATTTTTTGGCTAACCAAAAAATCAAACAACAAGGTCCATTTATAGTGTATAATTTTATGCTGAGAATATCAGTACTCATCTTACGAACATTTAGCTAAGATCAGTTGAAACGCCTTAAATTTGAAGCGAAATTTTGGTTCCGAACTTCAATATGATGACAAATAATTCAATGTTAGCCATTCATGCAATCAAAATTAGTTAAGAACACGTCCTATTATTGTTGCATACCTACTTATTTTGAATAAAACAATTTGCAAACAACTGATTACTGAACACATCAAGATTCTGTGACAAAGAGTGGGCTCTTAAACCTTTGTTTTTCAGGTGGATAGCCAGTTTTTCAAATTTCAAATGTTAGTTGTGTGTTGTGCATCACATTTTAATTTTTAATGCTACTTGACTGGTGCTAGATTAATTTTTTATACATTATTTCTAAACATTCGTGATATCAAAATAATATGGAAAATACTGATTTAACTTCCAGCCTGTAAATGGTAAGTTCACACAAGATTCGTTCAGTACTAAATGGGTTTCGGCTTACGTAAGAATTATGTATGAATTATGTACATAAATGTAAATTGTTTGCTGATAGTCCTACAAAGTTAAATACAGACACATTCATCTTGAATTGGATCAATTATTAATGGTTTATGCAACATCAGACAATTAAATTAATTAACCCATCGTCAGTCGTTGTCGGTGGTGGTTTGAATGGTTCTTTCCAAACTAGAATCAATTTGTTACTGCTTTTGTATAGCTTGTACGAAAAATTGAATGAACGTCTGCTATCTAATTATAAGTTAGAGTCAAATGATAGTGGAGAAATAGTTGAAGTTATTCTACAGCAACCCAATTAGAGAAAAAAACAACCCTGATAATCCCAATGCTGCTGTATTTTTGGTTCCGACGAAAGGAAAATAATTACTGAGAGGAAGAATTATGCATTTTGTAGGAAGACAACGGGTAGATAGCAGAAGGATATACAATTGGAGAACACAATAGTAGTCTAGTGAAAGTAATATGGAGTTTGAACCCAAAAGGGAATATTTGGAGGTGAAAGCATGCAAATTGTGCAAGAAGGCGGTCTCATTAAAAACGAGTTCCAGCAAAAGAACTTACTTATGCAGGGTTGCCTCTCCAGCAATTGCTCAAGAAGTTCCACCGCTTCTGTGTGCTTTTCCTCGCGAATCAATTGGATATGATTGAAATTCTTGAGCGTATACATAATTTCAATTCTGGTAAAAAAAAATCTGCCGTGGAATTTACAAGAGTATACACAGTTTTCGTAATTTCTCCACCTGGAATTTCCATTTTCTAGGAAAAATCGGGCTACAAAAGAGGATATAACATGACCGACCACCAAACTGTCAAAACGATTATACTCAATTCCAGTGAACATACGGAAATTATATCACCGCGTTTACATTTCTTCTTAATGCACAGCTAAATTTAGTTTGAATGATCTATTTTTTCAATTAAGACTTTGGAATTAAGAATAATTCTGCATAGTGCTTCCACCAAGTGTTGGATCATTAACACAGAAATGGCAAATCAGAACTTCTTCGAGAATTTATATACGCCTATGCCCCGATAGTTCCTCGTTTTGAGTATCCTTTTCAGTCAAAGACGCAAATTCTTTTTACACACTCATATAGGCTCCTCATAGCATTCTAATTGTATTTTTTAACCATATGCTTAATATTATCTTGATGACGTAATTCTGCAAAAGTAAAAACATGGCTATAAGAAATCCATAGATTTTAGTACATCATCTATATTATATATATAAATTTTATATCAACGATGTATTTATATATAATATATGTGTTATGTATTTGAATGAATTTTATGATCTTATCTTATATATCTCTTATCTGTTGCAAAAACAACTATTACAATGCTAAAAGTTATATAACGAGATAACACGATCCTTTAAAAATTTGCACAAAATTTGAATAAAACAAATTTATTCTTAATTTAAAGTTTTTGTATTCTTTAAAAACATTTTTAATATTACTTTATCATATCTAACCAATGTAAAACCAAGCTTGAAGCCTGCCTTAATGTTCTGCATCTTGTTGCTCATTGTCATTTTCCAATCCATGACATGCCTTTGATTGATCGATAGATTTTGATGCCATTCCCTTTACTTTGATTGCATTCTGGACCTGTTGTACTGTTGAATTCTATAGAGTGATTGAATAAGCCTTTCTTGTTGTTCTTCCAATGCAGCAGCTTCTTGAGCTGAGATGACCATCAATCCTTTCTCGTTTAGGTCACAAGTGAGACCCTCCACATCCACGTCTTTTGGTAGGTAGGAGAACTTGTGGTAGAGTTGCTGCTGATTTTGAGAAACCGCTTTCACCTTTCTGAGTTTCTTGGTGACTGCCTTCAACAACAAGTGATCTGTTGTCATTGTCCAGTTTCACCTTGAGTTCTCCTGGTTTGTAGCTTTGGTCAATATTAAGTTTGATTTCGAACTTGGTCTTCTTGGGTTCTGGTACTGCAATGACCTCTTTTTCCGATTGGCAGTTTTTCTGCCATCAACTGGAAGTTGACTCGGAGATCTCAGTTTCCCCGTGACAGTCACAATTACAGCCGCTTTGCTTCCTCTTCAAAGAGGTCTGACGTTGAAGCTGCTTACGTCGTTGTGGGCCACCTCCAACAGCGAATACTCCCACTGGAATTCGGAACGGGTTGAAATCAACTGAACGTTCCATTCCGTAACAAATGTCGTCTTCTTCGTCATCGAAGAAAGAGCGAATTGGATCTTGAACTACTTTGTAAAACATTTTGACTGTGAATGTGTGTTTATGATAAAAGAACGAATTGTTTGTTAGCTTGTTGTGTTGTTGTTGTTGTTGGATAATCACTAGAGAAAATGTTTTCTGTAAATATTTCTCGGCAGAATGCTTCTTTACTTCACTTGTTTTCACTTTGTGGCACAACTGAATTCTGATGTCCCACATGAGAAGTCGCGTTGCTTTTATACAAAGACATGCATGAATGTAAAGACATGCATTACTAAGCGAGAAAATACTGGGACATTCTGCAACGCTGTGGAATATTCTCACGCTTTCTTGTGCTTCTACTATAGCTGATGTAACAAGAACGTAGCGCATATTCCTCAAGGCTTCTTGTACTCTTGTGCATCCATATAGTTTTTGTATTCAAGTAGTACAGCACATTGCAGATCCAGACACCATATGTACGATCGGGAATCCCACTTGACGCATCCTACGCTTTCATACAAAAGTTAAGAGTTTATTGTTTATCGAGAATTCATATTCCTTTCTGACTGTCTAGAACAAAATAAGAATACTGGTTAATTATAAAAATGTCTTATTGGTCTGAACCAACCATATAAAAATCCACTTCAGCAATTGTCTCATGGAGCTAATTACCTCCACTTTGAGTCACCAAATCACAACAGAATTTATAATACACCAGCTTGCAGTCTGAAAATCTTTAGGAATTTAGCTCTTAAGCTGCTCTGTTTCGTGTATCAGCCTTAAACGTAGGCTACTCGTAAAATATGTTTTCTTTGATGATACATCAGTTTCTTACAGCAGTTTAGCGCATGAGCTAATGATGCCAAGGATATAATCTGTCATATTACGGTGACGAACTTTAACTCGTCAAAATGTGGATCATTTCAATTCCAGAACATACTGAATAAGCATACATGATGTGTATTCACACTTATAACCCTATACTTTTGTCATCCCAAATGGCAAAATTTCATGTGATAAAGTCAAAATCAATCGAAAGAAAAACGAGCACAGATGGACACAGTCAACTTCACTGGTCAAAGTTCATATTGGCAGGAGAAGTTATACATCAATCTAAAAAAGCTTAATATAAAAAAATTACAAGTTGTTTTTTCACGCATTCGCTTGTAAAGCTCCCAGCAAAAAACTTGCTCCAGCTTCATTCGTTTATGAGAAGGGAAGATATCAGTTTCACTATGTTCAAGTACGGTTTGATTTATTGTTAAAGTTTTAGTTTTGTTAAAGGATTTATTTTGAACAATGATTTTTCTAATTCACTCTTTTATAGCAGTTGGTGCTCTTACTTTGGATCGCTGGTACTTACCATGTGACTGAAGCTCAGTACCATCCTCTACCAGTCGTTGGGGCACCTTTTTTCAAAGTTCTGTTTCCGTATGTCAAAAATCATTTTGTTTCGTGTTTATTTAAAACCTTTTTATCTTGGGCCTGGAATGATAAGGTAAAATTTGTGTGTAGTTACCTCCAAAACTAAACACAACTGTGATACCTTAAACTACATAATTCGATGCGACCCATTCTTCAAAACGACACGCCCCGTCGGAGGTCACTATCACAGTGGAATCCGTTCGAATGGAAGTTGCAACACTATTGTCTTAAACCAAAAGGATTTGACCATTTACCATGATCGTGTTACTGTTACCAACTTACAAACTGGTCGAAACATGAGCATTGTGATACCTTCAACTGATGCCAAAAATGAAAGTTGTTCAAATGTAATTCATCAGCACTCTAACCCATTAAATTGTCATCAGTGAGTCCGTAATATGTAACCTATTCACTATATGATAATTTTTATGCATGTTACATTTTGTAGAAATTCCAGAATCTGGCGAAAATTTGTACACATTAGTCTCGAAGAATCGTTCCAGCTCGGGGATCAAATGCAAATTTTTATTCCATATGAGTTGGAGTATCCGATAAAACCGTGTTGGCTTATTTAAACGTGGATATGCTGTTGAAGCATCTAATCAAACTGAAATTAGGTAGAAGGTTTATCCCAAAAGTAATGAAGTATTTCATAAATGTAATTGATCATCATTATTTTGCATTTATAATACTTTGACTTTGCATGACAAACATATTTTAGATATTTTTCAGCAACTATTCTATGGCCATACCATGCCAAATCAGTATTTCCCTGTTTTGATGATCCCAGTCTCAAAGCCACCTTCAAAATTATCATTGGGCGACTAGATGGTCAGTATCGTTCTCTTTCAAACATGGAAATTGGCAAAACTGAACCTGAGTGAGACTGGAAATGCACCAAATTTAATATCAATGAGAACATTTGTATGAAAAATGATCTTCTTAGATTCTAAAGCAATTTTTTCATTCTAAAGTATGGACCATGAGGGCTGGGTATGGGATCATTATGAAGAAACTGTCAAGATGTCTCTTATCTTGTCTGCATGATTGTCTCTGATTTTCACAACGCTACAATACTAATCAACAATGGAACACGCTCCGTATCGGTATAAAACTATTTCTGGTTTTCAATTTTTTCTAGAGTTCTAATGTGGTTCTAATTCTACTAATGTTTTCAAAAAGACATGGGCACCGAAACATGATATTGAACAAGGCAGAACTTCATTTGGAACACGAACCGTTGCAAAAACTCTCCAGTATTATGAAAAAAAGTTCAAAATGAACTTTCCACTGCGGAAGCAGA
>LJIJ01004190.1:0-15656 GCA_001718145.1 Orchesella cincta
ACTAAATTCAACAAGCTTGTGCGGTTTCGCAGTATGGATTTTAAAATTGAAAAAATTCTCCTACATGATTCTCTCGCTCGCATTGAAGCACAAATAGGCGGCACTTTGCACGCTAAAAAGACAATTTATCATTGTTAATTGTTCGTTTTTGTGAATTTTTAAGCGGTGCTCTTACCACGACATATCTTCTGTTTACTAGTGCCACACGTTTTTCAGCATGAGTTTTCTTTGACCCCCAGAAAATCTTAGAATTGGACAAATCAGAAATCAAACAAACATGATGCACTGGAAAACTGGGCCTATGTTTGTTACCTGTCATCGATCTGTTCTTATAATTAATTTTTTAAAAATTGTTAAATATTTCAACGCTGGCAATACACTTATGCATTTTGAATTTTCTACAATTTGGTGAAGCCCAAAGAAGCTTAATTGAACTGAAAGAAAACACGATACTTTCATTACGATTCTCTTAATTCAAGGCTTATATTAGGGCATGAAATTGCTTCAGCAATATAATAGAAGCTACAAACGTATCTTTGACAAGTAAAAGTAAAAAATGTTGTAAATGAATATACTTGTTTTCATTTTTTAAATGATTTTGCTATTTTTTGTGATTAATTGAAAGTTTCGCGACTTTCACTTTAAAACCTTCTTTAATAATACTTATTTTATTCATAGCTATACTTCATTTTCGCTAGTCATCTGTAAAGATAAGTTCCTAATTAACTCAAGAGTACAATTTTTGCTGAATTTAATCCTTAATAAATATATGTGGGGAATTAATATATTACATTTTCAATATTAATTTTATCCATTATTACTGACTAAGCTCTAAAACATTTTCAATACTGAGAAAACTGAATACATATCTGATTCATAAAATCCTTCTCGTAGTTATTATATTTCTTATTAAAGGAATATAGTACATTGCAAGGTAAATCCCTGAATATGGAAGAAGACTTTGATCTTGTGTCTGTGGGAATTAAGTTGATGGTTAAACTCTCCTCTGGTCTCCATAAAACTTGGTCCTAATATGGGTGAATGATTATATCAACTTATTTTATGATCAAATAAAGTCTTCATTCATTTTTCATACCGGAAGTAAGGATGTTAATAGTTATGGAACGATTATATAAATTTATTTATATTGTAAAGCTTTTCATGACTTAAATAGGCCATATCAAACTTTAAACCTGAGAAAGCTTACGTTTATAAATCAGTAGGAGGAAACAATAGCTTAGCACGGTACGTTGTGTTGTTTATGCTTTTCAAACTAAGAAATGATTTATCAGAACATAATTCAACAAGCAATCAATAAAACTGCATGCTGGCGAGAATTCTTGAAAATAAGTTTCAGTTTGGAACAAAATGATGCACTTACAGCCACAATGTAACATTATAGGATGGGCAAGGCATTTAATCGCATTTAAAACTTGTCATTATTTATTTTACTAGTGCTACGACAGAGGTGCTCGTAAACGGTTCTAGCGAATTAATAATTTTTCACAAGTCGAATTTCCATTTAATCGTTACATATATTACGTATATATATTATACACGAATATTATTACGTATATTATTCCTTAGGAAAATACTACGATTCATTCTATTGTTTAAAAGTTAATAAGTCATGAGTCATTTTCCGTGCCCTTCTCCTAAAAACAAATCCTTTCCACCAGAATGGATTGAAATTTTGAACAGTGAGTTATAGTAGTATGTTCATGACGAGGCATGTATCCAGTTAGGTGTAAGTACGATGTGACAACAGGCAGAATTATCTACTAATTAAATGAGAAGGATATGGTAATTAAGTAATAGTTTTTATTAGAGATGGAGGAAAGAACTAGTTGCTCTGCTTATCATGCAAATATTGCAAATCTTCCGTAAAACCAAACAAAAAATCTCACTTTATCAAGTGTTACGCCAACACCAGATTTGGCAACAGAAATATTATTCTCAATATTGAATAGGTAACTTCAATAGCACATAGCTGGTGGTTCATGATTAGTGTATTTATGTCTGGAATATTTTTATGGGTTTACGGATGTTATTGGCGCATCTCAAGAAATATGCGGGTTTCACTTGCTGCCGTTACCGTTTTAAAGACATTGCTTTTACTACCATTTAAAACCGTCATGGACTTCTTCTGAACTCCTTTTTTTACGGTCTTCATATCAAGATTTTTACGTATGTCAGTGCCCCAGATCAGATCAACTGCTTTCAAAGCTACAGAGTGCATAATGAGTAGCTAGTTCTGAATCGCATTTTTTTATATGGCTTAGGCGTTCTTAAAAGGCGTTTTGTATTTGTAAATGTGCCTGCAATGTAACCTATCAACACTGCTATTCTTTAAGAGATAGCACGAATGGTATTCCTGTTCCAGAAGAATCGTATCTAGTATAAGTTGTGATATATTTTGACCTACTTTGTTCCTCAGTTTCAGCGTTTTCTCTGCGTTATGCAAAGTAGTATCCAAACTGTATAAAAATTCGATTCACATTACGTTTATTTTAAATTTTACGCTACTACTATTTACGGGACAGATACGAAAATAATTTTTTAATAGTTCTTTTTTTCTAGCTTGTAAGATTGTAAAGTTAACATTTGCCAAATACTGGAAAGAGCTTTTCTGTTGTTATATGATTATGTACGGTAGAGTAGACTACGTTTGCTGTAAGCTCTGAATTTGTTGTTTGTCTTGTTTTTCGAATAATTAAGTTGTTTTGTAATGATACAAGTTAAACTTAAGATCATGCTACTTGACAAATATTATCCAGTTTCTGTTTATTAATTTTTCTGAAATAACCCAATTTATAAATTAGCTCATAACACATGTTAAGGTAATGAGCCGTTTTACAATTTTATTCATACAATTTAACACGAGTAAGCTGTAGGTAAGACGGTGGTGTAGGTTAAAGTACGAGACAATAAAATTTCCTCGAAATTAAGAATACGATGCATTGTGTTCTATGTACGTTAAATGAAACAAAATGATTGATAGATCAAAAAACAAGTCAATTCAGATAATGATATGCACCAGGCATAGATGCAGCAATGAAATGCATTCTTACACGTGACGTTCAACTTGCATATTATCTTCCAGACATAATTAATATCATCATCTTTTCTTGTCGTCAATTGAAGCTAAAAACCATTTATCTCACACTTTGCTTTAGATAACGATTATGATATAAAATATTACGATTGTCACAGTTATGTAGATAGAGCTATGAAATATTTTTCGAAGGAATGCTCACTGCACATAATGTTAGCTGAAACGATTTTGGTAACCTAAGCATTGCAAACGAAGAGGAATGACCAATTATATACATCTTCATAATCAGTTACATTGCAGGACATAAAATGTATAAAAAGAAGTTAAAGCATGCAATGGAAATAATAGCACATAGGCGCAAGACAACGATATTTCATCATCTTTGGTATCAACAAATTTTGGAAACTTTAATATTCCTCCGACATTCGGTGCTTGCATATTATTAGTAAATAATTTTGTTATTGTACTTTGAAATACTAATATTTACTTTCACTTAACAAAGTCTTAAATACAAAGCTCCTTAGAGGAAACTGTTAGAGTATCACTGAATTTCGTTTCGGTAAAGCTCCTTCCCCTAGTCGCAAAATTATAATATAACAAGATCACTGAAATTAACTGATTCAATTGGGAATACTGATGTAAATGAAACAACTATACCTTCTCCATCACAAGCCTATGTAATAATTTACACGATATAACACTACGGTTATATTTCGCATGCAGCTGCAAAGCAAATGCGAGATCGAAATACAAATATTAAGTAGGATCTAGTGCCGAATACATGTACTCAGACTCTCTATTGTATTATGGAATCAGCGGTATCAATGCAAAAAGTATATAAATGGTTTGATTTGATTCCGCCATAGCTTTTTAGGCATGAGAAATTTAAATAGTTAGTACATAGATTTCACATTCCTGGGTGTTTACTTACGAAATAATCCAAAAACCAGCTATGTAAGATTTCTGTGTTTCCTACTCACTTAAATGTAACCCTACAATTCAATGTTTGAGTAACGAGTACGAACCCGAGCATTAAAGAGATCACACTCCATTGGGAGAGAGATAACAAACGGGCAACGTTTTCCGTCATCCAATTATGGTAAAAACTGGTTATTCTGGTAGAACGCAGTTGATAGCTTCATGATAAAGTCCTCAATCGCCATATTCACAAAAAATATGTTCAAAACGTGCCCCATAATGTGGTGCGTCGTAAAAACAACGATTAGCGTGCCATTACAAATCACCCGATAATAAAAATGATGGTTAACAACACAGGTACAATGTGCGTCAACGTACAGGCAGCATATTATACTAAATATATCCCAGATTAACATTCAAAATTCAGGCTCACGTACTCATCGTCAAACCTTGAGATAGAGAGGAATTTGGAGTTAAAAAATAAAGATGATAATGATTTATTCAAGCTCACTAGAAGACCTGAGGAAATATCACTATTTTATCAGTTATTTATATCTTCCATATAATGAGAACCTTTCATCACATGAATTTCTGTTTTTGGTTGTTTTTCACTTTCACCATAACCATTAAATTTGCGCCTTGTGGAATTCCTGTTGGATTGCGTCCTGGGTGATTACACCAAGGACCCATCTTTCGTTGTAATTAATGGGATATTTTTATGACAATAAAGATGGTAATTGAGCTGCGTTTAGCACAATTTTTGGGAGAATGATGAGCGCATGTCCAACTTGAAGTCATGCAGTATGCCCTTGAAGTATATGTGACAACGCTACCAAGTTAATTTATAAAATTCATGAATTTCTGTATCGTCACATCTAGAAAAAGGAAAACGGAAATGAAGCTCGTATTTTTACTTGTTTGTAGTTACTTATTTGTAGGATTGTTTAAACCCAATAGAAAACTTTGGTAAAAGGATGCATTTTACAAGAAAACAATTTGTTTCTTTCTGTGATTAAATTAAGATGACTTACTCCAAACCTACACAACTGCTTGTATAGTACTAAGCAGGTGGAAAAAGAGATTGCAACGATGATGATATTTTCCATTCAATTTGATGTTTTATTTTATTTGGGGCTAGTGTGGCTTTTGTAATTGGATACAATTACTTGGAAAAGTTAACATGTACATAGCTTACACGTGTTTTCTGATAAACGACAAAATAAGAACGATTTTTAGAATATCAGCCAAGCAAACTTATCGTTAAAAGACATGAACCCGCATGATTGCACAATTAAACTTGGCTTGGATGAGCATAGAGACATATTACTTTACAAGCTTTAATGATAAGATGATTTGAGTCTATAGTCTGACTTGAGACGACATAACATGTATAGATTTCATATGTATCAGATTTGGTATGAATAGAGACGATATTCTATTATGATTAGGTTCGTGCTAGTGTAAGCAATAAGGACGCCTACTCAAATAGCGTACACGCGCGTGAGCTCTATAATCGTGACAATTGCATTTGTTTATATCCATACCCTGATACGAAATGTTAATATGTACCTATACATTGCAAAATCTTTCAATTCTTTGAAAATTCTTGTAAAAATCTTGCAGACTTGAATGAGAGGAGAAAAGATATTTCGCGTTTGATACCTACTAGTTTTTATACAGCAGCCGTTAATTCTGTATTCAGCAGTGAATTTAGATCGTTTTTTTACTGCAACTGCTGTATGCAAATTGCTTATTTTTATTTTTATCATATAGCGGTTTAATAATGTAGGCATCTTCGTTAAACACGAGACGTTGTCGATCGACACAAAAATTAGCATCCGTTCATGTTGCAGTTAAATTCCGCTCGTGTTATATACTTAAATTTTTTTTATTTCAGTTTTTGTCAGGTCCAGTTCTCTGTGTATCGTCCTCGTCTGAGTAGTAATGAATACATTTGACGACCTGAATTGAAATTTTCCCTTTAAAATTAAAATGACATTTTTAGTTGTGCTAAGCTTTTATATTATTAATATTTTTGAACGTTCAATTTTTACAAAGTTCCAATTTCCGGAAACGCTGGAGTGCGAATACAATAGACACAACTCACGCTTCCAGCTTCCTTCATTTCCGTCTTTTGTCATCCCACATGCCCCGTGGAACTAATAAACGAATGGGAAATTGGATACTGGAAATTTCAGCATTACAAAAAACCTTGGTGTTCTGCTCCACTCTAATATGATACGCAGCATGGAGCGAGAGATTTAGTCTTACATGGATCTACAAATGCTATGCTGCGGGTCCAAGAACAATCAAACGAATATATATAGATTTGGAAAGGTGAGCTGCGATGTAACACAGGTTCTAAAATTGCATTGTAATCTATCTCCCACATAACAACTTTAGTGCAATACTGGGATCGAAAATGCTCTCGGAAAACCGCTGGGATTCGGTGTCCAACTGGAACACTGATGATTCCAATTCCAATAGATTGGCGTTAGACTTTACAAGAAACCGTTTTAAGCGAAAGCGACGTTACAAGGCGGTCGATCAATTTCAATCAATTGTTATACACGCTGTGTTCCAGTTCAGGGATGGTGTGTGCCACTTCCATTCCCACACTTCTGTACTTCTTAATGTTTACCCAAGAACTATAAACCCTTGTGCAAATAATAGACATTCACCAAAACCCTTTGTCATTTGTTTGGGTGCAAAAATAGAAAAAAATTAAATATGTGTTTGTTTTTATAGAAACTATCGCAGTGTAACAAGTTAGAAACTTCAATTCAATATTAACTTTCTACCAGTAAGGTAAAATGTTTGCTAGGGATATGGACAAGTAAACACATGGGGGATCATGATAAATCTACCCGGTGCATATCATGTTTATTAATCAATTTAGTACTTGCTCCAATCTCATGGATTTAGGGTCAATCTATTATTTTTATCCTGAATTAATTCTTCCTTTGTATCAAAGTCGCGTAGAATGTGTTTATTAGACTGCTTCCAAATACAAAAGAGATTATTTTTAGTCAGTAACTTTCTCCCATTGCGTATTTCTTTCACTCACAACAATCTTAAGATAGAACCGATGGCATTAGAATTGCAACAATTCTATTTGAAGAAGTTGATGGTCGTATTGTCAGTCCATGATGAGCAGCAAAAAGCTCGTGAATGGTTGCAATTTCCTTCCCATTTCATAACATAACACATTGATGTAGGATTACAAGTTAAATAGAATAGCTGACGCTATCCTCAGTCGTAAATAGCTCACGACTGCATCATCAATTCAGGCTCCAGTTCCAATCATAACCGAGTGCAGTATGAAAAGCGTATTAAGTTTTAAGGAGATAACGATTCTGGTCTACGTTGCAGGAGCTTAAGATGGCAGCCATTTGTTTATTGAAAACAGCACCTCTTGTCTTCAAATGCATTTCACTTATTAAAAGGAAATCCTAGACGCTTTTTCAATCTTCTTAGTTGCGGTTTTCACGAAGAGGCTATTTTCGTATAATAAAGAACCTGACAGGCTCCTTACCAGTTTGTTAACACAAAATTAAATGCAGTGTAATCTGCTTTGCTGTACCACAACTTATAGTAACGGTTCCTTGCTTTTCTCTTTATCTTTGTTTCAAGGCTAATGGAAAACGATACTTCCAAAGCTGCTTCTGATGGACATCATAATGTGCTTGTAGAAGACGGTCTAAAAACTACTTCAGATGGCGTCTGTTACTGATTAAGCCTTTTTCTCCAGCCATTAAAAATAGGACGCAATATCCGACTGCAATCAGTCAACTTTCTTTTGATAAATTGAATGAATGGGCTGAAGGAGAAATCAAGGCACGTGTCGTATTCATCAGGTTACCCACAGAACTTCATCACATAGCAGGCGTTTATCTAACCGTAAGTTGCATGTTTTTACTTGAACCATTTGATCTTGATTGCTCCTTAAAATCTCCTTTGCTTCTTAGGAAAATTCTCTTATATATGACATAATTAGAAGCGAGAGTCTTTTGATTGTTGAAAACCGTCAAGATTGGAAGTGAAAGGGGTTTGTTGCTTTGCTTATTGCCGACGTAATTTCTTCAATTCAAAGTTTGACGAAAAAAAAGAATTTTCACGCTGATTCCTGAGGTTTTCCAGAAACCTGTTTTGCATCTCTTTCGAATACACACCACATTTCTAACCATTGTTACTTCATTTTGAAAAAAGCGTATTAGTAAAAGATTCATGCACAACCCAAGACCTTCATTTTACTAATCATCATCACAATGTGAAGCTTTCACTTTTACTGATGTAAATAGAAATTAAAGCAAAGTAAGTGTTAAAGAACATATTTTTAGTGTTAACTTTGTAGTTTATTGACTTGGACACCAAGTGGACAAAATGGGTTCTTTATATCAACATACCATAAATCTTGGTGAAACAACATAGCATCATAATTTTGATAAAGAAATTTCCATTTCCTTCTGTCCCATTTACCACGCATGGTTGTCACAGTTTAGGGAAGCGAGATAGACAAAAAAAAGTGGAGATCAGATCATAAATTCTTTTCTGGAAAGCTGCTGGAGCTCAGGAAATGACACGTATTAAACTTACATTTTCACGTTTCAATTACTTTAAATTTGGGTGCAGGAGCTGCAGTCCGTTTATTTGATTTTATCTAGTCCCAATCTTCTTATTAAACTTAATTCAATTGTTTAACACGTACTAAAACGAATGCAATCAGGCAACAAAAAAGACTATAATGCCAAGCCATGCATTGGCATCACGTCTTGTTATCATGATCCTAACATTACATAACATCCCAGAAGGATTTTCATTTAGGATTAGAGTCTACTCAAAGCTACTGCTCCCGTTTCCCATTCAATTCAGCGAACGCCCAACTGCTGCGCAGAGATCAGATTATATTGTGTAACATTATCACTACCTTCCACCCAGGAACTCACACTCTTACTGTATACATTCTGAATGTAGGACTGTTTGCAAATTTTCCAATGGATTTGCACCGCTACCTCTTTTTTAACTATTAATCTCTATGGAAGTTCTCCTTTCATTAATCCTAAAGGGAGAGTGAAGAAACGTAACTCTGTCAAATCCAGGTCTCAGTATTCGCGCGGCAGGAAGATATGTGCAAGCAAGATGATGTTGGGCTAATGGAGCTGCTCATGATAATCCCATAAAATAAATGTTTATTGTGGCCATGCCAGCCATAAAATATCAACGGGCACATTTATAACATGATATGCAAATTATGAAAATTGAATTCTATCCTTACAGCAAAGCATCAACACGAAGACCGTTACATATACCGTTATTTTGGTATGGAATATTCAGGTAGAATGAAGGATAACAAAAAAGCTTACATTTCCGTAGCTCACTATGGTGGTAGCTAGTGAAAAAGTAAGGAAGGTGTGCATGAAATATGGCCTTCCGGTCATATCCATTTATCATCTCCTTTTTTCTAGGAACAAGAAATAACGATACCTATGTGTAGTATTATACTCTTTTGTAGTTTGTATATCAAACTAATCTTGCAATGCAATCGTTACATCAAAAATCGTATGTAATAATGGAATCGAATTAGCAGTTCGTAATTCCATTTTTGGATGGCGGGTCAAGGTATATACACACAAAAATCTATTCAAAAAAGTATTATAGAAGGGCGACTCTTTCCTTTATTGGCAGTCTGAAATTAAAAGGATCCTACGTAAGACTGGGAATGACCCCAATATAAAACGTTTGAAGTAGTCTCATTTGTTCCTCAAGAATACCAAGCAATAAGTAATTCGCATTTTTATTTATCGCATTAGTATTACTGTTGAGAATTGACAGTGACGCACCTAACAAGGAATTTCTGAATATGTGACCATACATGTGTTTATTTTAATATTTAATGATTTACACATTCTAACATGAACTAAATCGGTTAGGTAGCAAAATTTGAGGTCCCAATTAATTAATTTTCCGTATAAGCGTTTATGACTTGACGTAGTGCATAAATTGATCCATAGAAGTAACTCAATTCTTGTAAATACGTCAAGTAATGCCAATAAAATGATCGATGACACTATAGTTAGCATCAATTTCCAATAAAGCCACACTCAAAGCTGCGAAACCTACTCTTGGCAATACGAAAAGTATTTTCAAATGTATTTTTGTATTTAAAATACAATTTTTGGTATTGCTCCAAAATACAAATGTATTTCAAATACATTCGCTACCCAATTCAACAAAATACTAAATACAAAAATGTATTTAAAATACGTATTTGAAATACATTGTATTTTAAATACATGTATTTTGCCCTTGCCTGGTTACGTATACTATTCCAGTGTCTCGAGAGTTTAGCTTAGTGAAATATTGAATCTGGTGTAGTTTTTTATGCTGAACACGATGGTGTATTTCGTTTTTTGTAAAACCTATATTTCGAATTTACATGTTAATCTTATGGAAGGAGGTTAGTACGGCTAATTTGTATACGTTTACATTTTTATTCAAGACTGTAGTATTTTAAATGTATTTTTTTCGAAGCGTAAATTGTAAATTAACTTTAGAAAGTCATATTAAGCCCAATTTTGTCACATATTATTTACAATTTGGTCAAATTTTGGTCGCTGTCGCGTAAAACAGGCCTAATTCAGTGTTTTCGGCAACCAGAAAAGTACTCGTATAAATTCGAAATATAAGTTTTAAACAAAAAACGATCGTGTTCAGCATAAAAAACTACATCGATTCAATATTTCGTTAGCTAAACTCTCGAGACACAGAAATAGTATTCCTTTTCAGCTAAATATAATTTTTCAAATATTACTCTGGGAATTCTTAAATTTTTTCTGTCGCAGATAAGGTTAACATCAACACCACAACGAAAAAATACACACATCTATATTTCTATTAAAATTTTTACCCGTGCCCGCAAATAATTAAAAGCCGTCAAACTAAGTAAAAACCTATTTGTCACAGTTTTGATTCCAAATAATTACAAAAACGCTTTATCTATTTTATTCCACATGCAAGCATGAAAACGTAGCGACATAAACTTGTAATTTCTGAAGAATTGACTCATATCGTATTTTTTCTCCGAAATAAAACTTATTGCATATTGACAGACGAGGGGATGAACGGAATTAAAAGGTTATAGTGACGTTGAATTTACAATTGACAATCGACCGATCCTTATATAAAGCTCCGCTCAGCTTCACATACAAAAAGAGAGCTGTTAACTTTAATACTCTTCTTAAGAACGGTTTTATTCTCCATTATACATTTGACGATGGCTGTTATGTTCTTGTCCTCACTTTAAGACTCACGCTTACAGTTTTCTAGTGTCTAACTTGCGATCCCGTTTCTGACTTATTTTGATGCTTTAGATGTTTTGGGTTAATAATAAAAAAACATAATGTTCAGCATGTTTTTTCATGACATGACATGACTGTCTCCCATATTCATCGTAATTCTAAACCGCTTTATGGTAATATCAGGATTTTCATATTAACAGTATAAATGTAAATATACCTTTTCCAGTAAATGTGTAGGTTGATGTGGGATTCATTTACAAGAGCCGCAATGCAGTAATAACCCCAAACCAAAAAGAATGTACTTCTAAAAATGACCAACAAAAACCTCGTGACTCCTTTCAATATGTTTCCAAAAATATTACGTTCTACACCGTAGCCGATGGCTACTCCTTTATATTACTATTATCTGTAATATGTTCGATTTTATTCAATCCAAAATATTCGACCAGAACGTAGTAAAACAATGACGCCTCGGCTAAGCGAGCAAAATTAGTCATTGCACACGGAAGATAATTTTAAAAAACAAAACAAGAAAAAATAGTTTAGTTACACATAATCAAAATAAAAAGAAAACAATTTAGTTACTCTACTCAGCAATTAATTACAACCATTCAGTTAGTTTACGCATAATTAAAATAAATAAGTAAAATCAAAGTTAGTCAATATAATCACAACTACTTGGTCACTCATTACAGCTTTTTTACATTTATCTAACAGAAATTTCATCACTTTCACCTTGAATACTTTAAGACTACTTGATGACTTAATTTCCTGCGGAAGATTATTCCACGATTTTGATACCTCTCCATTGAAAAGCCCCTCTACCAAACTCCGTTTTTGGAGTAAACGTATAACAATAACCAGAGTTTCGAGTATTATGACCGTGAACTGATTCTTTTGACACAAAGTAATTATTGAATGCATCAACTCCAGCCTCATTACATAACTTGTATATAACCACAACAGACTTAAACTCACAAAATTCTTTGGTAAAACCACTCAAGCTCGGTGTACATTCTTTCTGCAATCCTATCAAACTTTTTAACACCTAAAACAAGTCTAGCAAGAGTACGTACAACCTTATTCATGACCTTTAAATGAACATTGCTCGTACACCCATAACTGTTACCATGTAACGGACTAGTGAGTAAATAAGGCTATTACAAAATAATTTTAACTGTTCTAGGTTGAGATAGCACCTGATCGTGTAAAGCGCACGGATTCTTATAAAGCAGCACTTTGCTACATTTTCAATATGGGCCCTCCAGTTTAGATTATTATCGAATGTCAAACCAAGACATTTCAACGTGGAATTGTTTGTAACCCTAAAACCATTCAACTCAAAACTAAAACCCTTTACCAGATTAAAACGCCGACTTGTACTGATCGTTATCATTTTGTTTTGTCACTATTTAACACGAGAGAACGTTGTTTAAAGTAGCTACAGACTTCTTTCATATCCGACTGAATATTTGTTATAATTCAGCTAAGCGATGAGGGTGCCCTTTGAAATCAAGTTTGAATCATCAACAAACATTACAGTCACCCATGTTTCACTTTTTCCGGCAAATCGTTGATAAACAATGCAAATAATATGGTCCTAGGACACTTCCAGCTGGAACACCAACTAGCACGTCACTAATGTCTGATTTTGTATTGTTTGCCTCTACAAATTGTTTACGATGGGCTAAATAGTCTCTAAGCCAGAAGTCTGAAATATTGTACTTTGTTTTAAGGATGTGTAATAAAAATTTCTTTGGGAATTGAATCAAATGCTTTGCTTAAGTCTATTGACAAAAGAACAACTATCCACCATCATCAACATTTTTCTAATGTAATCCGTCGCGCGCAACATTGCCAGCTCTGTAGAGTGTGTTTTCTACAACCGAATGTGCACTAGAAAGTATCTTATTTTCTTCCCGCAAATGAACTTTTAACTTGTTAAAGTACACACCTCTTAGAAGCATGAGTAAATTACATTCAATTGTTATGGGTCGAAATTCAGATGGTAGTGTAGCATTTTCTTTTTTGCAATGGTTTGATCTTGATAATTTAGTAAGTCTGGTACGTCACCCGTGCAAATGAAACTTTCACAAACCTAGTCACTGCATCCTGGAACGATGGTAGGTCCATGAGTGAGTCAAGGAAATACTTGGAAACTCCACTGGTGTCACATTGTTTTGAAAGCTTCTTTCTCAGGTGTTTCCAAGCTCTGAAAACATCGGATTGCGTAACAGAAGAAACGAAGAATAATTCACAGTTTAATGTTTCTCAGCCACTTTGTTTTCAAGGTATTTGTTGGTGTCATGCCTGGGGGAAAGCCCATAGTACAATAATAATTATTTAGCGCATTTTACATCACACAGACGAGGGCAGCTCTGGGCTGCTTTTGAAACGTAGATTAAGTGTATTTTGAAGAACACCCCACAGATTAGATTGATTGATCTTGACTTCGACTGATTTTCTCACATCTTCACTAATAGAACATTCACTAATTTTTCGTATTTTCGCTCACAGTCACGATGCCATAAAAACTGAGTAAACGGAACCGATCTAGGTGGTAATCACGAATGAACCTCAGTCTTCTGTCTTGTTGGACATTTGCATGTCTGGACCTTTGCTGTATATTTTTATTTTCCTCATTGGAACCCCTGAGATGTATGCCAAATTTGATAATGACGTGATTGAGTCACAAATTGCAGTTGCCGATTCCTGATGCGCCACCTGAATATCAATGTCAATTAAAATCTAGAAATCACTGAGTAATCTGCATTCCTGTAATCTGGGATAATTCTGGTCTTCACTTCCTTTTTTCGCTCAGTACTGAAATAGTTGCATTTGCATCGAATGGTCTGAATACAATGATTGACAACACTGGAACTAAACTCAACATTCGTGTTCAAGTTAATGAACATCAAATCAATTACGCTGTTGCCTCTTGTTTACAGATTTGATCACTTGGTTGAATCCATTTCTCTCAGACACGTACAATAACTCCTTTGATGAAGAACTTTCACATTTCATATTAATATTGAAGTCCCCTGTCACATACAGTTTTTTCCAGTTCTAGCTAGGAAACTCAAAAGCATTTCTTTAGGTTCGCGAATATCATTCTTTGCATACTTTGTTCGGTAACACAAGCCACAATAATTTGACTTGTTTCTGTTGATTTGTACTGATAGTGCTATAGTTTCTAATGATGACGGAGAAACCCACTCATTAGTGTTTAAATTAATGACATTAACTTTAAATCTGTCCGTACATAAAATTGCCACACCACCACCCTGCCTTCCCTGTCTTTACGATATAATTTGTACCTGATGGAATTGGAATTATGTCACTCGTGTTAACCACGTTTCACTTAAACATAAGATATCAATATTATTAGAAGTAAGTAAACTAAACATGTCATGACTTTTGTTTCTAATTGATCGCACATTTTGATGAGCTAACGTAAGGTTGTACATACTCTTGCTACCTGATTGTCAATTTTGCTCCATAAGATTATCACTGTCTGTCTGTCCAAGTCTGTCCCTACAAACGTTTCCGGGCTATTTCCAGCTTCCGCTTTGTTCCTCAAGTAGGCTGGCTGATCGTACTTGTTGCTGGGTGTGTTAGATCTTGTACCACCTTGCACAGTTTTAAATTCCACATGAGGCTTCAAGTTTCTTTAGGTTTTCCCATCATCTGTCTTTCACAATTGCAGAAGGAAGAAGTAGTCGCACCGGTCTTGGTTTTCCCCGTCTTTCCACTCTCTCCAACTCTTTCCTTGTCTATAGGAACTGCATAATCTGGTAATAAAATACTCATTAGTTTCTGCAAGAGTGCCTCACACAACACGGTTTTCCTGTATTCCAAACACTATAATATTATTTCTCTTAATCAGCCTATAACGCTCCTCCTGAAAATCTGCTTTTAGCGCTGCTACTGTATTCTGCAAATCATCTTTCGTCACAACGTTATGTCGCTGGTCTTCAAGTGCATCCAATCTCAGATTCCGCGTCATCCACACCCTTCATTGTCTCTTTGTGGTAGTCTATTAACAGCTACTTCAGCTCCCTTAGAGTAGGTTCAGATTCGTCTCCATTTCCTCCCATTTACAATAGTCCTATGTATAATAGAAGGTGTGCGCAGTATCTTCACGCCACGATATACAAGCAAGATAGTCGTACAACTTTGTGACATATACAAAGTAAATGTGACTTATCTGTATCTGAAGGTATGAATCCCAAATGCTTGTTATTTCTCTGGACACTTTATGATGAACTGGTTTTAACCAATCCTTTCAAAATCTGCACTAATCGTATTTTTACTTAAAACTAACTTATTGACTGAAAGCCCAAGTCAGCGCCGGTTCTGCTGTTGCTAAGAATTTTGTAATTTTC
>LJIJ01004191.1:0-15653 GCA_001718145.1 Orchesella cincta
TCTTCTATGGCAAATATTGAATGTGTTAACCAAGGTGTGCAGGATTCATGACATGACTTACATATTCAATATTTATGTTAAAGCTATCAGTTTCAAATATTTTGAAGGCAGGCAGATAATCAAATCATTAACACATCATGTACGGCTAGTTTTACTGATTTTTTTTGCGAAGAACTATAGGTAATGCGGTTATTGCAATACTAGACTAAATGTACGACTAAATTTTCATAAAGTCATTTTCAAAGTGCAAGTCGGAAAAATATGTCATTCCAAGAGATCGTTCGAGTGCAGCGTATGCGAATTATTAATATGGTCTCCTTTCGAAGAACATTTTAGATAGAATGAAACCCGGTTTTTGGGAGAATTTTATTTTTATATAGTTAATGTTATTTTTATGAATCAGCGACGACGGCATTATCATTCCAAAAACCCTGTCGGAGAAAGTAAGCACACCCTTCTACCTCGCAGTAAGGCAAGGGCAATTTCGGAATTTGGTATTGTTTTTCCTTGGATGGGGAAATGAATAAAGTTATTCAAACACGAATAACAGAATCAGTTACCAGATATGATGTAAATTTTCATTGGTTATTTCTTTCACATTTCAAAGCAAATAATTTTAAACCATCTCGCAACGTTGAATTAGAAAATACATGAACACCAATTCATTTTATTTCACACATACTAACCATAACCTTCTTACATTAAAGCAAATTCATTTGAGCGATGGTCCGTGTCCGTACAGTCATCAGTTACCTATCGATATCTGAGTGATATTATTTTAAGTGTAAGGCAACGTAGCACACAAGCCTACAAAACAACGATGCGTATATGACACAACAACAAAAATTTCAGCCTCTCGTGTCGTCCGAGTTCGAACGTTACTCGTATGATGCACGGAAGGCTACGCATTTTAGTTTACAATTAGCATCAGTATTCATCGGTAAATTGATACGGACGCAAGTCGAAAACACTCTTTAGAAGCGAATAACTAACATTCATTATGTTGTGGAAGAACCCGACACAGGAGGTTTGTATATTGTTCGTCTTTTTAAATAAATTGTTGGAGTTATGTAATTCATTCATTACCATTGTACTACCAATCATTCTCCGTCATCATTATGTTTTATAAATACATAGTAGCTCATCATCAACAGGGGCAAAGTAAGTACTATGATGAAGCCTTTCATCATCACTCCTTAAAAACGGACAATGATAGATTATACAGTAACACTTATTTCATTCGACACCTTTCAGTTCTGCAAACCAATCATGATGAACGCTTTATTTTGTAAAATTAGGTCGATGCAGCCACAGAATATCAAGAATAATATTGACCTACCTGTACATGTGGAATAATTATACTCTAAGCTAATTATCAAAAATACACTCATACTATACTAACTTATTTGACATTAAATCTTAGTAATATATGATTTTGCAAATATTATATTGTATCAGCATGCATCGACTATTCTCCAAGATCTATGACTTGTTCACACTCATGGAATGGTTCAACAGATAAAATATCAAAGGTAAAACATTCAGCACCCCTTTCTATTTTCTGATCCCTCTACAAAATTATGAATCCAACTCGCTTTCATTTACAATGTCGGAAGTACAAACCTCCTGTTCCGACTGAAAACTTGGTCTGGAATAGTTCTCAACCACACGGTTAATCCATCAAGAAGGTTTTGACTGTCTATGATTTGCTTAGATGACTTGGTTACATTGCGTTGTCGCTGATAAGACCTTCGACGTGCTTGAGTTCTCCAGGAATGATCTACATCGTCAGCTCTACCGTATGCAAGGCGTCTAGCACAACTGCGGCGATATGGACGCATTCGCTATAGAAATAGAATACATCATTGCATCTTCATATTCATCATTGGTATTTGCAGCTACCGTGCAATGAGTAAGTATTACAGGGTTTTAATAGCTGGGATAATGATAATTTTCAGCAAAGTGAGTAATGCGTCGAGCATTGATAAGGTAAGTAACCTTTTCTCAAGTAAAAACTAAACTACCTTTCGAGGTGGTGAGGCAGGTGATTTTTCTACGAGAAAATCTGGCGTTGGTGGAGTATTTTCTGTGTCACATTCTTCCTCGTCTTCCGACTCACAATCTGAGGGCTGAAGGATTTCTACGCGAGGAAAGAATTACAAAAAGATAAGTATCCTCCAATTTTCCTTTCAGAAACGCATCCTTCAAGCTGTTGCTACTGCTAATTTTAATGTTAATTATTCTTACTTGAATCTGGAAATAAATTACAAGCAATCACGAAGAACATTTTGTTCTTTCCTGTCTGGTTAGCAAAAGGGTCCACTGCAGCCTCAACAGTGCGGGGATAAACATATCTCCGAACACTTCGCCTTCCTGTTAATCATTATTATTACAAAAATACTTTATAAAACTCAGGAATGTGTTTCCACTTGAAAAGATAACTAAGCATAATGAGATAGGAAAGGTTGGGGTTATATTTCCAACAACGTTCCTATACTCACTACATATAGACTTCATCATGGAGGATACTCTTACTGTTTCTCTGTTGCTGAAATAAGAGCCTTAAGGACTTTTTCGTAATAGTTGCTTTAGCCATTTGGTTGGTTTGCTTTCCACTTGTATTTCGGGTTTTTCCCATGTTAAATATCCGCTATGACACCAACTGATCGCGAGTGTGATAATATATTCACCTCAATGCAATCCAGTCACAATGCGTCGGCTCAGATAAGTCTTTTTAGGTACTTTGTAATAGTAAAATCTATCCGGTCAGCTCCAATTCCAAACTGTGGCCACAAACATGCATCATGTATTTCACAACCTATGCATATCAAATCAATCAACAACAACAACAAAAGCATGAGTATTGCGATTTGACTAAAACGACATGTGTCGTGATCAGTGATAAAGTTTGCATAAGCTAACTAAGATAACTAACTAACTACTACACAATAATACTATACCCAATACTGAAAGTCATGCTGAAAGTAAAACTAGTAGAGGTCAATTTTTAAAAGAACGCACATAGCTATAGCTTGTCATTCAAAATATGTAAAACCGAACCTTATCTATAGCTATAAGCTATAATTTCTTACACCTGATAAAATCCCTGCAATTAATAATAATTGAAAACGAAGAAAGTGTTGAGAGCTTAAAATTTCGAAGAAAGTGACTGGATATTTACATTGAAGAAGCACTTTGAAATGCAATAGTGTTGCAAAGGTAAACAAAGACGATATATCGAGATGATAGGAAGTATTTAGGATGGACCTGTATGTAGTTAGCAATACCGGGTCCTTTACGTTGAAGAAGTGTTCCGTTCTGTTTGCTAGACAAAACGCACAGGTACAAATATGAAGCACAGGGTATAAATAAATGAAAAAGTTAAGTAAGAAGGCAATCAAGCAATAGAACAGTAGTCAGTCATTTCACCTGTAGCCTGTAGTAGCCTTCCTAGCTTAGCTAGCGTATGGAATTGAAATCCTTACAGGTACAAACCAAAGTCCAAGCTGATTGTCAATCTATTTATTTCCATGCCTATCAGCCTATGATATAACAGAACCTTCTGCACAATTATTGTGTGCGTTTACAAAATACCTAATGAAATGAGATCCGAAATGAGACTACTGTTCTCTTCTCATCACATGATGTTTCTCGGTGTTACTGCGTCTGCATCTGTGAGAATTGACAATAAAATGACGAAAAACTTTTACTTTTTGAAACTAGAGGAAATGTCAAATGCAAGTGCCACCTACTTATGCAACTAACAACTGGGAAAGGTTCACTGGATTCAGTAAAGATTATTAATGCTAGTCTGTTAAAACTAAGTGGTAAGAAGTGTGTTTAATAATACGATGATGTATGTCGAAGACGGCAGTCAGAAAGGATCATTCTGTCCTATGTACCATGTAACATTCCATGTAACATGTACTACTTTCCACCTTCCATGTGTCACCTTCCACATTCCATGTGTAACCTTCCACATTACATGTGACACCTTCCACATTACACCTTCCACATTCCATGTGTCACCTTCCCATGCAAGCAACAGCAAAGCAGAAGCGAGCATAGCAAGCAGAAACAAGTACAGAGTATACGGGACAGCAGCTATCGCTAGAGCGAGAAGCGACTGGATGTTCACTATGTAAAGTAGATGAGGGTTTGCGTTCAAGTTCGTACAGCAGGCTTTCTGTTTCGTACATGTTCGTACAGTAGGTGTACCGATTCGTTCAAATAAGTGTCTTACATTTATAGAAGTGTATATCGGGTTAGTCATTGAGTGATATTGTGTGGTATTGTATGAACCACATCAGAGTATGCATGCGTAAGATGAGAGAGGATTTTGATGAAGAAAAAAGAGCTATTAATTCCTAGAGAAGCGAGCGAGCCGTCAAGTGTGCGTAATCGAGGTAGAACAAGAGAGTTGACGAGAGAGAGGAAGTCGAAGTGATTGTGTTCAAGAGAGGATAGTTAAGGTTAATTTGTAAGATTAACAGAGTTAATTAGCGAGTTTAGTCGAGGTGACGTAATTAAGATAGAGCTAATTATTGTAGTAGATAGTAATTCTAGTTAAAGAGTGAATTACTGAGATGTATATTGGGTTAATTGTTGAGATAGGTCAACTGAGTTAGTTGTGGGAGTATCCACACGTGTTAATATCTTTGAAGATTGGAAGTATAGTAAACTAGTCGAGATATTCAGTACAGTTAATTGAGGTAAAAGAGGATAGTTTGACTGAAAGGGTTCAGTTAATAATTGAGATTAAAAGTAGAGTCTAATTGAGATTGGAAGTTGAGTTAGATTGAGAAGATCAGTAGATATATTATTTAGAAGTAAAGTCGAGTTAATATTGATCATAGGTCAATTGAGATATTTATTGAGAGCATTAATTGAGGAAGATATTGAGTGATTTAATTTGAATAAATCAATAGGAAGTTTGAGTAATTAACAATCAAATTCTATTTGTGTTTGTGTCATTAATCGCTCATTTCAAGCATCCTTCACACCTGAACAATGGAAAGCATTTGAACGGTTAGTTTAAGTGCATTCTTTATAATCATGAAGGGCACTTGCCATATTAGTACAAATTCATTCACGATTTTCTGTAAATAGCCAGACGTTACCTAATTTTGAAAGACATAAGTCTGAATCTCTCCTTGGTTTCGAAAGAAAATATCGTGTTTTCAGCACGATGAATATGTAAGTAAAATTTCGCCAGGTAGACAGATTAAAGCCGAAAGTGTTGGGCAAGTATATGTTTGTTTACCACACGAGTGCTTGTTAAGCTAGTAACTGATACTGTTATTAAAACTACTACATATATAAATGCAATGGCATTATTTGGATGTATTCAGTATAATTTGAAATAAATATCAATTATGCACCTAATTTGGGTGAATTCGACTGACAAATTCAGCAAGCAAGACTTTATCTAAATCCAAAAACCAATAGTAGTAACAAATAATAGAAATGCTGTGGTGTTCACTTTTGAATCTAGTCATAAAAATTTAAGAATAACGGGTTGTACACAAAAGGAATGTTTTCAATTGACGGTTTATTAAATAGAACATTTAATAATATATACTATTATATTATGATGCATAATGATGACTTTTTTATATTTCCTTTACATTTTTGTAACTACGGAAGGTCCATGTTCCTCATACTCTTGTTTGGATTGCCCCTTTGACAAAGCTCAATGATGCAAGCACCGAACCACCCACCCACGCCATGTGATCTCTATCCGGTTGTACTTTAATCTTAACATTGTTGGTAGTTAACCCATCCACTTCCGTCTGAAATCTCTCCACCATTCCAGGAATCAAGGTGGTTCCCCCACACAATATAATTTTCTTGTATAACAACTCTTGATAAGCCTTATCACATTTTTTAATTGACTCATGAGCCATTTCATGAATCCCCAATGAACTCAATCCAAACAAAGATGGTTGAAAAAGAGCTTCAGCACAACGAAATCTCTCTTTTCCCACTGTAATCTTTTCTCCATCAGGAAGTTCATATGTTGCTACTTCCGTATCATTTTCTAATTCCACCTCGAAATTTTGGGAGACAAATCCAGCTTTTTCTTTTATTTCCCTCATAATTTCTCTTTGCGATCTCGTATTCAGCTCAAGGCCTCTCTCGTCCCTCACCATTTCATAGAGATAGTCGCTGATATCTCTACCTCCAAAATCGGAACGAATTATAGCATCCTGGACAATATACCCTTCATACATTGGAAAAGAATATGTGACTCCGTCTCCCGATTCTACTGCAACTCCAGTCGTAGTCCCTGCGCTGTACATGCAAAGTGCACCGGTTAGACTTATGTAAATTGCAGGAGTCTGAAATTTTTCGAACATTGACTGTGCCATTTTCTCCCAGTTCGTTTTGGGATTGAGGGGAGCTTCTGAAAGAAGAACGGGATGTTCTTCAGGTGCGATACGAAGCTCTTTGAAGAAAATGTGCTGCCAAATATTCTCCATGTCGTTCCAATTCGTGATGATTCCATGTTTAATGGGATAACGGAGATTGAGGAATGCTCGTTTTGATTGGGCATCGTTTCCCACGTACGAATCTTTATAAAACTGAAAAAATACAAGAATTTAACATGAAAACATGTTGAACACTCAAGAAATATCATATTTTTATATTAAATGTACCTGGTATTTTGGATGCCCAACTATACTAGGAAAAACGACCTTTGGAATATCCTCTCCCGCAAAACCCACCTTGGTACTTCCACTCCCATTGTCGATAACCAACGGTGATGTTTCATCGTCACACATTTTTGCACTTTATTATTACAGTCAACTGCAAATCTGAGAGTTACGTACGATGCAAAGTAGAAAACAGAATTCAGTGATGTTCATTTTGCTCATATGTTGATAACAAGGCCGCTCTTATCAGCAGGAATGCTCGAGCCATTATATCTGGCATTGAAATGTAGAGTTGATACCAGATCCCAATTTCTATATGTGAAAGAATATGATCAATGATCATCACCATTTATTATGCAAACTGTTATCAATGTGCATTTATGTTTGTGAGGTGGAGCATATTTATACGTTTTTGTAACGGCATCAAAGCTCAAGGTAGGCAGAGATAAAAGATAGATAACAATAAGCTAAGCAAAGGAGTCAAAGTTCATCACAATATGCAACAGCCAAAGAATCACCATAATATTATATTGCACAAAGTGTATGTGATGGATTGGCCACAGACGAGAAGGCTAACTAGCGCCTATGATAGCCTCGTCTGTGTGGATTGGCAAAAGAATTAATTTGGACTGCTTCAGAGGAAGAACTTTACATCAAGTTACATCACTGTTATTTAATGTTGGGCTAGATGAAAGTGAGTCAATGGCAAGCGAATGCAAATAAACAAAAGAACTCGCATAGTTTTATGAAAGCTTGAAATAAAAATAAGATACACACATGATGTATCGCAACAAACGGATGCTTGATGATCCTTTGGGGCCAATGCAGTTCCGACTTAACTATGGCTTCCAGTACAAATTTGGTATAAAGGCTAACCAAGCCCACTGAGAGGAGAAGTGGTTATTATTTTCGTATAGAATCCCCTCTTTTTTCAGACTCTTGCCAAATGTTTTTGAATCTAAAGCAGCATATATGGTTACAGTAAAATTACACGGAGTAAGCTCAAAACTGAAACAAAAACATTGTATCTTTTCATCCATATTCCTAGATTACCTTTGACTTTCTCTTGATCTCGAAATATAAAGCAGAAAAAAGGATGAGCCGAACTATTTTCATAGTCCTTGGAATGAAAGGGAGAATTCTCCAGTGGAACAGCTTCGTGCCATCAGCTCTACATAGAGTAAGCAAATATTTGTTCCTTGCCAAAGGAGGAAAAGTGTAACATTATGTAAATGCAGGCAACCTGTTTTTCAGTGCTCGCGTTGTAGTTTCATGCTTTCGACACAACCAATTGATTGCATCATCATCATCATTCCTTCCTGAATTATCCTCTTTGTGGTAACAAGTCCAAACCAAATTTTCACCGGAACTATTGAAAACGCATATTAAAGAGGTAGCGTAGGAGTGAAAAGTGCTTTTGAAGGCAAACATGGGGCAATGCAATAATTAAATTTTCATTAAAAACGTAGTTTTCATTCTACTTTGAATTTCCATTTAATTTATTTTGCCAAGCTTATACAAAACTTTTTAAAATGTAAATGAAAAAAAAAATTTTGAATAAAGAATTTTTTCATGAAAAATGTTAAACGCATTACGACAGAGTAATTTCTGTGTGCTTCTTGCTGGTAGGAATGTCTTAGGAATAAATGCATTATTTTGTACTTATGTGCACTTACGTGTATTAGACATTTCTTTCAAAAACTAATGTTTTTTGAAAAAGATATGCAAACAACCAAGATGCGTACATACTTTCTACGAATTGTGCAAGACTAGTCAAAAGTGAGTAGGATTTATGGAAAATGGAATTGAGTGCTCCATTCCACGTACGTACACAAGCATATTTTATTTTCCTTTGAAATAGCTTCCCTTTGCAACAACATCTCCATCTACGCCCGCTGCTTTCTTGTTGGCTTTATTGCAACAGGTCTGGTCATGCTTGAGTTTCTAGCTAGCTGGTCTTCTCTGGTTGTTGGACTGAGAAAGTAGAGCGTCTCTCCTTTCTCCTTGTTTCAGAAGCGTTCTGGATTCCATCCTGAGAAGATATATACTTTCTTCTAGTTCCGTTGGGGTATCGTGAGAATTCTTTGCAATGAATCATTCTGGACTTCTATTTCATCCCGAATTTTGGGCTGAAGATCCCATCTACTTTCCCATACCCTACAGAATTGTTGGCACAATCATACAGGGAATAATATTTTAATAAATGGCAGATTAATTTCAAAATCTAGTTTGTTGGGTCATGCTTTAATTACGGGTGCAATGGCAATAGGAAATTTCAATCAAGGTCAATGTTGGTCACCAACCCAATTGCTACCTTGTGAGTTTGGCAGTGGCAGATTGTATCGTGTTGGTGGCCGCAGTGCCACAGGAAATTGTGAGCTATTATCTCTTAGGAAGTGAGTGGATTTGGGGAGATTCGGGTTGTGCACTCTCAGTTTTTTGTCAAAATTTGGGAATTAATGCAAGCTCCCTTTGTGTTGCAGCTTTCACCGTGGAAAGGTTTGAAACCCATTAGTATTCATTATCATTTTGAGTGAAAGTTTTTGTACTGATGTTTTATTGTTCCTCAGATACATCGCGATTTGCAAGCCCTTCCTTGCCCAAACAATGTGCACCTGTCGCCGTGCTCTCAAAATTCTTCTCTGTGTTTGGATCTTCGCCGCTCTTTACTCCACACCTTGGCTTTTTCTCACAGCCACTTTCCCCATTTTCTATCGAGGCTATCCACCTCTCAAAATGTGTGACCACAAGCTATCAAGAGAAGAGTACCTGGGCTACTATTTCACTGATCTAGTCCTCTTCTATCTAATTCCACTTCTCCTTTGCATTTTCCTCTACTCGAAAATTGCTGTTTGTCTCATAAACCAGCCATTCAACTGCTCTCCAGTTGTTAGCGTGGCAAATGGACAGGCTACAGATTATCCCTCAAGTTCCAGCTACCGCATATCAAGCAGAATCCAAGTGGTGAAAATGTTGGCACTTGTTTCAGCTCTATTTGCTATCCTCTGGTTGCCCTACAGGGGCTTACTTGTGTACAATTCCGTGGCTGAGGAGAAATTCATGAATGTCTGGTATTTGATGGCGTCCAAAAGCTGCATTTACTTGAATAGGTAAAGTACTTTTTCGTTTCATTTTTCATTAAAGAGATGAAAGGGCTCCATTAAATTTTAAGTGATATCTTTATTTCCACTTCAAATAGCGCCGTCAATCCCATCCTCTACAATGCCATGTCTCTAAAGTTCAGGAAGGCTTTTGAGCGAGCACTCTTTCTTCGAAATGGTAAGGAACCATCAAACATAAGTTTTTGTTATCCTGTTTCGTACTAAAATTTCTCATATTTGCCCCACACAATTGAAAGTAAGTATCAAGTATTGCGACTTGTTTTCTTGAGGAATGGCTCCTTTTGTTTGTTTTTCTCAGGCTAAGTATCATCAACTGGATTGAGATTATGAGCGGATATCGCCTTTACGAGAGGACTTTCACCGAGACTGAATTTTACATGTTGTGTATTTTATGGGAAAGTAAACAAAAGGCTTAGAGAATATCCTTCTCGTCATCTCTGTTTGTTTCAAATGTAATGCGAGGCCAAATAAATCCGATTTCACTCTTAATGTCAACTTATCTTGTTTACAATTAGTGAAACATCATTTCAGCATCAAGTGTCTTGTATCTGGTAATCATTAAATGTGAAAGTGGATTCGGGGCATTGTGAGACTAATGCTTTTAAGAGCTTCCCTTGTGAAAAGAAATCGTGTATTCGTAGTCTGTTTTTGTAGGCTTGAAGAAAACACGCTTTTAATGAGATTTTCCCATTAGAAGCGTAATCGTTAGAGGAAAGCCCACATAATGGTGAAAGCTACCAGTTAAGTCTGCACTTGATAAGAATATATGCGTGTTTTTGTGACAGGGCTATAATGGAAGCGAATGTATTTGCCCATGAACTCTGCCCACATGAAGCATACATTGTGAAATATTGAAGCTGGCATAGCTGAGCGGAGGATAGTACCAGTTCATATTATTATGCTTTCGAGGTTTCCCATATCTGAACCTTTCTTCCAGGAAATGGGAGAATTAGTCCGGAACCTACTTAAGTAGCGCATCGAGAAGCGGTTTGAGTTCGCTACGCTCTGAATGTCCTCTTTTACGCTTTTGTAATAATCCCGGTTTTGGTTTCCCCTGGCCTTCCCAGCAAATAAGTTACATCATAAACTTTTTTTACTGCTGCTGATTTCATGGTTTGGCAATCTATTCAAATTATTGGAGAAGTATAATCTACAGTGAATCTAATGCCCCAAAAATGTGGGCTTCCTTATAAAACATAAATTTTCATATGTATTTCTTGAATTGCGAATAAGATATCTTTCTTTTCATGCAAAACTTCTTTCTACGTCTGTTCTCGTCAGCATACTCAGATAAGCGTAAATTTGGAGTTCCCTGTATATTTCCATGGTTCATGCACGCATGAATGCAGATTTTTGCTTTTAAAAATACATCAAGATCAAAACACTCTTCCTACATTTTGTTGATTTGTTGTTCATCGTAGGCGTAAAAATTTGCTTCTGTAAGAAATATTAATGCAATCCCTACTTGTACAAGACTAATTTTACTAAAAGGCTTTTACGCAAGTTCAATGTCTTTGTGAAAGGTAACATCAAGGTTATTTGGATGTTTAGAAGGGAAGGGTTTGATACAGGATTTTACATCTTTTCATATAACTACAAAAAGAATCTGTGTTACAAAACTGCGCACTTAAAAGAACTTGTTTTGGGAGAATTCGTGTTTTAAAAATTTGCAATTAATCAAAGCAAAGTACATAAGCTTTCAAAACTGTAGAAAAATCTTTTGATATCTTTTTTATTAGAATTGAAAGTTCAAACAATACTCATATGTAATTATGTAATGAAAAATATACAGATATATGAATTCTACGTAATTTGTTTTTAATATGCTATATTTTTAGATATTCACTAGAAGCGATATAATTATCTTTGCAAAGCCAAATTATAGCCGTACTGTATAATGTCATCCCACTTGCTTCTCATAGTTCAGCGAATTTCTAAAGGGAAATTCTCCTGAAGAGCTGTATCAAAACAGCTGTATTTTTGTTGCAAACTCAGTATAGTTTATGGTAGAAAAATTGATTCCAACAGGCAGGCATTAATGACACATTGCCTTCACCAAAATCCTTGAAAAGAGAAAAGTTTATATTTGTAACCAATGCAATAGGTTGTGTTTTACATTATTCATCTAAAAATCATTAATTACTGTCTGAGGATTGAACTTCAAACTTGAAGATTTATTCATAACTTATCAAATGATAAATCTGTTAAATCAAACGAAAAATGAGTTATCTGTTACTGAAATTAAGCCATACCTAGATTTTGATCAAATTCTTTAACGTACGATAAAGGATAAGGTCTTTACGTAACGTAGTTAATAAATAATTAATACTAATGCCAACAACTAAATCATATGCATCTAGGTTTTATACCTCATTCATGACACGTATGTAGTGATTTGTCTACGTTCTTGTGTTCAATTTACTATCACCAGGAGTCGCTTCAAAAAACGTATGCTAGATAATTTAATCTTCTTTCCTTGTTAGATTTTGGAAGCTGAATGCAATTCACCGTAACTTTTTTCACAGAGCACGTACAGCAGAAACTTTTTTGTATGTCGAATAAGACACCAAGCAAATGATGCATTGAAAACGTAAAAGCGCAAACTTCTCAAAAAGTAAGGAAGTAAAAGTCATAATGTAGAGGGAATCGTCTTTCTCATGTACTCAATCCGGTTTAAGTTCACTTTTCATGTTGTAAGATTTCCATCTAAAGCGAATGCTATTTGCAAACGAATTGCAACGTACAAGAAGGCGCAAGGAAAAGTAGCTATCTAACTCGAACAAAAGTAGACAAAAAAACCGGTACCTGAGATCTATGTTTTATTACGAACACGAACATGCAAGCATTCCTCAGGCATATTTACAGTATGCATGATGCTTACTACTTTCAAAACTCATTTAATAACTTAATACGAAATTTAGAAGGAAAATATAAAAATGTATGATATATTATAGAGCTGAAAAGTAGTTAAGCATCCGTATGTATTGATAAATTTATAAAGAGGTAGACGGATGATGTTCACGAGGCACAGAAAAAAACCAAGATGTGTTTACAGCCTACTTTATATGGAAAACAAGATTATCCAATTATAATTCGATCTTGGATATTCTTGCAATCTAAATTCAGTAACCTGAATAGTGTAGCTGCGCTTTGTAGCTATTCAAGTTTCGGTGTTTCTTCATAAGTGTTACACGACTTCCGTCATTCGTGGTAATATCTAGCGTACACTTAGCTCTCGGCTAAGTTACTCGGTTCGGATTACATGCACATTTGATAGCTAAGCCCTAAGCCGTTTGCTTGTTACATGTCACTAAAATGTGAATGCCCAAAATGTAAGGATGTTTTTTAAGATGGAAAGAATTTCATACTTTGGTAAAATTTCAGCTCGATTTCATGCAAACTTTTGGCGGGTGGATTCATCTTAACTTTTGCTCTATCATCATCATCGATAATCTGTTTTTTTGGAAACGCTATCAGCTTGTGCAAAATGTAATTTGTAGTTAAGTCTTAGGCTACCTGGCTACCACGTTTAGATACATTTGGTTGCCAAAAAGCCTCTTCCCACATGCTTACAACAAGATCGTTAATTATCTGAAGTTAGTATAATGATGTAAGGACGAAGAAAAGAAGATGGTCTTAAGAAGATTATGTATCTAAATATTGTGGGTAATCCTTAAATTGTTATATGACATATGTACTTATGTCACCAGTATAGAAAAAGATCAGAGAAAATATATCTAATATCTTAGTTTAAGTTGCAAATTCAACTCATCCAAGTTTCCAATCTTGGTGAAGTGGTGATATTGCATTAATCATTTGGTTTTCATGAATTCAATTAATTAATTCTTGTGGTAAATGTAGAGATCACAGCGTGCTCATGAATTATGCATACGGCGAAGAAGTGGTTTTTCTCTTGGCCTCAAGCTCATTGCTTTTAACTGGCATTTCTGCAGCACGTACATTGCCATTTCAGTGAGCAAAGTAATACAATATTCTTAGAGAGAAAACCATTGGTTGTAACCGCATATTGGAGGAAAAGTCGGACTGGGATATAAAAACTCTGTAATAAAATCAATTAATGCGTGGACAGTGTTTTCACAACATTTTACTACGACAGCAAGAAATATTCTCATTAGACCCATCGACAACGAGAAAAACGACAAATCCACTTAAGAGTGAGGATACCTTTTTTTGTTGAAAGGACATTCATCATGCATATATAATCGAGTCCCAAGTAAGGCAATAGTAAGTTCTTGTCCGGTAATTTCTAATCTGATTGCAGAAAATTGAACGAAGCTTCCATTTGATTCTCTAGTAAGAGACGTAAGGAGGTCTTTCTGTCAATATTCAACGATACAAGCAAAGATGCTCCTTATGAATCGTGTTTTTTTCCCAAAGAAATATTGCGGTTCTTTAAATTTTTTTTGATTTCGCTTTTTGGAAATATACGAAGGTTACCAATTTTATATTAGACTCACAAGATCAGTGGCTGAAATTTGTCAGAGTTTGAATGAGAATGTCATAACTTTTTTTATTTGTTTCATAAATACGATGAATAGCGAGACAATAATTTTAACAACGTTTAATCATCTACTTGAAAATAATACCACCCGCAGTCAGTGTTCAGGAGCCTAATCAGGCCTACCCTTCTAAAGGTACTAAATTAGGGCTCCCTGGGGAATCAGGCCCGCAACACACCGGGGGTCTAGGGGGTTTAAGCAAGCCGCCTGAAATGTTTTCGGCCGCACCAGCCCAGGAATTTTGGCCCAAACCCCCCAGAAATTTCTACAATTCTTCGGCTAAAAACTTATAAAATATCTGTATTTTGGTCTATTTAAAGGGCAGTAAGTGTTGATTATAAAAGATATTTCCGTTAAAAAAAATTACAAAATTTAGCAAATAATTTAAGTTTTCCGCACGGTAAATTTCAAGGGTTTTTTTTTACATCAAAGTTTACGCTAATTTATAGGGGCCGGAAATTTTTGGCTTCCAGACCCCCTGATTTTAAGTCGTGGTTGCCGGGCTGCCTGGGATCCTAATTAGGCTCCCTGGCGCATAAATAGGATACACGGGAGCCTAATTAGGCCCCCTTAAATTTTCAAAAATTTCCTGTTGGAATTCAGAATGTTGAAAAATAAAATTGCCACGGTGGAAAATTCTTATATTAAATGAAGTTATTATTTATTAGTTTAAATATATTTTTAGTGTTAAACAGCCCGCGTTACAAAATTAGTTTTTGCATTTTTAGTTGTTTTTAAGTAGGAATTGAGAATAATTTTTGTAACGCGGGCTTATTAACACTAAAATATTATACTAATAAATAATAACTTTATTTAATTTAGGAATTTTCCATCGTGGCAATTTTATTTTTTATCATTCTGACTTCCAACAGGAAATTTTTGAAAATTTAAGGGGGCCTAATTAGGATCCCAGGGAGCCTAATTAGTACCCTTAGAGGGAGCCTGATTAGGCTCCTGAACACTGACTGCAACCCGTCATCGTTTCTATCCCAGAACTCAGAAGTTTTTTCATGAATAGCTCTTTCTTCCGTATTATAAGTTTTCGCGAATAAATACAAGAATGCTTCTCTTCACCGTTTCAATCCAAAACATGGTGAAAGCAAACAATAGCTATTAAGCATTTTTAATTCATGTTTTGTTCTTCTCGATGTTCCTTTCATTTTGTGCAGATATCCTTTTACTTTACAAGAGTACTTTCGTTAAGACTGATTATTAGATGTTGTGAAGCTGTGAAGATTTCTGGGAAAGTAAGCAAAATGCTTGCAGGCATTATCGTTGTTTTCTAAAGCGATTAAGAAAAATAAGCATATCAAAAAAGCATTAATTCCTCACTTGCACACTTATGTCAGCGTCGG
>LJIJ01004192.1:0-15650 GCA_001718145.1 Orchesella cincta
TGAGAAAAGTTATATAGCCACTCCATAGAGCTTTTTATCTGCCAAATAAATCAGGCATTAAACAAGCCATACATTTTAATTCAACCCAGCGTATTAAATCTCAACCTTCGTTTTAAAATTACAGACAGCTAATAAAATTTCGATTTTAAATCATGTAAGAAGAACAAATCATAACGAGTGTAATACATATATTTATATATGTGTAAATAAAAATTATGGAACATGTTTTTCATGCACTACTTTCTTTTGTTCAAACACACTTCTAACTTCCCACTGTTCACATTGTTCAGTCCAACCTTTCATTTGTTTTCACAGAATCATGATGTAAATGTTGAATGAATTGTGAATGAATGCTGAATGAATGCGTACAAATCTGAGATTTATATTCACATAACATGCGTACATAAGTTTCCCACACGCAGGCAGCAAACTTCTTCCATAAAACAGCAGGGCATGAGCAATGAGTATGGGAAAAATTTCATTGAAGTGATGGTGCATCTGCTTTTGCTTCCCCTTTCGCTTTATGTTCAAGATCGCCCTTAATAATATTTTTATTGTTTAATCGACCATTATATATAGTGTATCAATGCCCACTCCGTTGAGAGTTTTTAGGGGCACTTTTACTATGATTTTTACTATTATTGTACAACCCCTGTAGATCCTTTACGAGTAAAAGTAGCATGCACCAATCAGAAGGTTCATTGTCATGCAGGAAGTGGTTGTAGAAGGTCGTTTTTTAAAAGGGGAAAATAGCAAATTTATTGTCCAGTCAATAGTAAAAAATCTTCCAGTCTTACAGTGCCCCCAAAATCAGTTTTTATTTACAGTGTCCCAAAAGAAGATGGGTTCTTTACAGAATAACTACGCATTTGGAGTTCCAAACACACAAAATTACAAAGCAAAACTGTATTCTTACACAGAATGGTTGGAAAAGCAGTGCATTGAAGTGGCTCAACGCAACATTGACCTTGAGAAAGAAAGAGATGAGCTGCTGAACAATTACGGAAAAGTCACAAAAACTTTGCGTGACGTACATGATACGTACAAGAAAAGGCTGGAGGATCAACGAGAAGTTTGCCTCGAAAGATATGTGACTTAAGTCTGGATTTGAGGAAAAGAACAATTATAAACAAACTTTACCACCAGTCTAAACAACGAAGAAAATAATTGACCAATGCAAAAAGTCAGAATAAAGCATCCAAATGAATGAAAAACGCTCACGAGACATTATTTATAAAGAAGGAATCAAAGGAGAGAGTGTGTTACGAAGAGATCCTGGAAAGACACCCCGGATTCCTTACAAAGACGAAACGGAAGATGAAAGTACAACATTGTGGAGATTTTGGAGACGCACTGAAACTGAGAAAGATCTCTCAAAGAAAAATTGGAGTATGCTCAATTAGAGCTTAAACTAGTCAAGAGCCTCGTCAAACAGACACAGAAACTGAAAGTAAAGACGGCCAAATTAAAGTTCACAGCCAAAGTTGTAAAGCGATTGCAAAGTGATTTCAGAACTCAAGAATGAAATGGATTGTGAAGTGAAGAAGCGTAAAAAGTGGGCACATTTTTATGAGAGAGTTAATTGTTGACACATTTCAGATCGCAAAAGTACTTCAATCATATTTTGAAAGTGGTGAGAAATAGTCATGTGCATGTCATGATGAGTTGTTAAAAAATAGATATAAGGGAGTTTTTCGTTAAAAAGTTTGTTATTTTTAGCATGTAATATTTATTGTTATTATAATTAGATATCTTTATGCACCGAAAACTACATTTTAATTTGTTAGTTAAAAATTTATACATACCAGCGCTGTATTTTTCTAATTTTGAGTAATAAATTGTAAACTAATGGGAAACTTCATATGTTCAGACTAGTTTACATCATTTTAACCTTCTGTATGAAGTTTTTGATCCACCGGCAGTTATTTTTGCAAAAGGTAATAATATGTACGCAGTTTTATGGGTGATATATTTTTATGTAGGTTAATAGCTTCGCATCCTGGAATTTTACGATACCCACTAATGTTAAAACAGCGAACCTATAGCTTCGCTTTTGAGGCGAAACTGTCGGTTTATTGGTGAAGCTATATGGCATAGTTTCTCTAGCTGTATTGGGCTTCAGATAATTTTGACCTGTTACTCAATTTTACTATTATTTACACTAACGAGGATATGGTCAAAGATGATTCTGTTGGATTTGGCTGATGTTTTTTAGTTTTTACCACAAAACAAGGTGTTATAAATAAGCAAGTCCGACGAAATGATACTTACGAATACTTAGCAACATCGGTTACCGTGAAGTTAAACTCAAAATGTGAAATTGTTTTCCAAAACATAGTATTTTGGTTACAGTTTACAGAAACCCAATTTAATTTTTTACATCACCACTGAATTCGCCATCCTTCAATTAGTTTTGGACAACAATATAAGCATGAGAAAAAGTAATGTAATAATGTTTTTTTGGCAAATTAAAACACGCTGCTAACATAAATTTCATGCTTTTGGTTAATTTTAAGTATTTTTTCTTGGTAACTAAAAATTTATTGTCCTAATGAAACTCTCACAATCTAGGAAAATTATCAATAGAATGACATACAGGTATTGGTATTTATAAAAGGTAGGTCGGAACAAAGTGAATTGAATTATGAATGATATTATGATTATCTTTGTTTCATTTACTTCTCCCTTGTTTCTGTTCGTATACCAACTGTTTCAAAAGCCCCTGTTCTCTTAGCAAACTGAAGATCTCGCATCATAATCTCATCCGTCGGCTCAATTCCTTCCAAAAATCCAGGCAAAAGCTCTTCAGCTTTCGACTGACAAAGTAATCCTGTGACGAATTACCCAACCATTGACTTATGCTCGAAACTCCACTCGCAATTTCAAGATACCTGCTTTCGTTCTTCGTGTAAATTCTCTTGAGGGACGAAATAAGATTGTCATTGCTATCATTACCCCCTTCTGAATTCAACCTCTGGAGGAATTCTTCCAAAGCTACTAGCTCAACGTCGATTCCAAACCCAGCTGCAACTTTTACAAACACCTGTTCTAATTGTGGGTGAGGTGGAGCCACGTTGTAAACTCCAGGCCTGGCTTTTTCATTGAAACAAATGCGAATCAAAGCTTTTGAGCAAGCGTCGGGAGAATTAACAAATAAGGAATGGGCTGATCTGGCATACACCTCATTTTCAGAACGCAAAACCTCAGCATTAATGATTTGATAATTCCTCCGACGCTTGCTCAAAAGCTTTGATTCGCATTTGTTTCAATGAAAAAGCCAGGCCTGGAGTTTACAACGTGGCTCCACCTCACCCACAATTGGAACAGGTGTTTGTAAAAGTTGCAGCTGGGTTTGGAATCCACGTTGAATTAGTAGCTTTGGAAGAATTCCTCCAGAGGTTGAATTCAGAAGGGGTAATGATAGCAATGACAATCTTATTTCGTCCCTCAAGAGAATTTACACGAAGAACGAAAGCAGGTATCTTGAAATTGCGAGTGGAGTTTCGAGCATAAGTCAATGGTTGGTAATTCGTCACAGGATTACTTTTTCAGTCGAAAGCTGGAGGAGCTTCTGCCTGGATTTTTGGAAGGAATTGAGCCGACGGATGAAATTATGAGGAGAGATCTTCAGTTTGCTAAGAGAACAGGGGCTTTTGAAACAGTTGGTATACGAACAGAAACAAGGGAGAAGTAAATGAAACAAAGATAATCATAATATCATTCATAATTCAATTCACTTTGTTCCGACCTACCTTTTATAAATACCAATACCTGTATGTCATTCTATTGATAATTTTCCTAGGACAGTTAGTTTTTAGTCACCAAGAAAAAATACTTAAAATTATCTAAAGCATGAAATTTATCATTTTGTTAGCAGCTTGTTTTAATTTGCCAAAAAAAAACATTATTACATTATTATTACATTACTTTTTTCTCATGCTAATATTGTTGTCCAAAACTAATTGAAGGATGGCGAATTCAGTGGTGATGTAAAAAATTAAATTGGGTTTCTGTAAAGGACTGTAACCAAAATACTATGTTTTGGAAAAAAATTGCACATTTTGAGTTTAATTTCACGGTAACCGATGTTGCTAAGTATTCGTAAGTATCATTTAGTCGGACTTGCTTATTTATAACACCTTGTTTTTTGGTAAATATAAAAAACATCAGCCAAATCCACCAGAATCACCTTTTACCATATCCTCGTTAGTGTAAAAATAATAGTAAAATTGAGTAACAAGTCAAAATTATCTGAAGCGCATTACAGCTAGAGAACTATGCCATATAGCTTCACCAAATAAACCGACAGTTTCGCCTCAAAAGCGAAGCAATAGGTTCGCTGTTTTAACATTTTTGGTATCGTAAAATTCCAGGATGCGAAGCTATTAACCTACATAAAAATATATCACCCGTAAAACTGCGTACATATTATTACCTTTTGCAAAAGTATCTGCCTGTGGATCAACAGCTTCATACAGAAGGTGAAAATGAAGTAACTGGTCTGAACATAGGAGTTTTTCTATTAGTTTACAATTTATTATTCAGAATTAGAAAAATACAGCGCTTGTATGTATACATTTTTAACTAAGAAATTAAAATGTAGTTTCGGTGCATAAAGATATCTAATTATAATAACAATAAATATTACATGCTAAAAATAACAAAACTTTTTAACGAAAAACTCCCTTATATCTATTTTTTAACAACTCATCATGACATGCACATGACTATTTCTCACCACTTTCAAAATATGATTGAAGTACTTTTGCGATCTGAAATGTGTCAACAATTAACTCTCTCATAAAAATGTGCCCACTTTTTACGCTTCTTCACTTCACAATCCATTTCTTTCTTTAGTTTCTCGAAATCACTTTGCAATCGCTTTACAACTTTGGCTGTGAATTTTAATTTGGTCGTCTTTACTTTCAGTTTCTGTGTCTGTTTGACGAGCTCTTCTTGACTAGTTTCAAGCTCTAATTGAACATATTCCAACTTTTCTTTGAGTAGATCCTTCTCAGTTTCAGTTCGTCTCCAAAATCTCCACAATGTTGTACTTTCATCTTCCGTTTCATCTTTGTAAGGAATCCGGGGTGTCTTTCCAGGATCCTCTTCAGTACACTCTATCTCATTTGATTCCTTCTTTATAAATAATGTCTCGTGAGCATCGTCATTCACTTCTTGGTTCTTTATTTCTGACTTTTTGCATTGTTCAATTATTTTCTTCGTTTGTTTAGACTGGTGGTAAAGTTTGTTTATAATTGTTGTTTTCCTCAACTCAAGACTTAAGTCACATATTTTTCGAGTAAACTCTTCTCTTTGATCCTCCAGCCTTTTCTTGTACGTATCATGTACGTCACGCAAAGTTTTGTGACTTTTCGTAATTGTTCAGCAGCTCATCTCTTTCTTTCTCAATGTCAATGTTGCGTTGAGCCACTTCAATGCACTGCTTTTCAAACCATTCTGTGTAAGAAATACAGTTTTGCTTGTAATTTTGTGTGTTTGGAACACCAAATGCGTAGCTATTCTGTAAAGAACCCATCTTCTTTTGGGACACTGTAAATAAAAACTGATTTTGGGGCAATGTAAGACTGGAAGATTTTTACTATTGACTGGACAATAAATTTTGCTATTTTCCCTTGATAAAAAACTACCTTCTACAACTACTTCCTGCATGAGAATGAAACTTCTGATTTGGTGCATGCTACTTTTACTCGTAAAGGGATCTACAGGGGTTGTACAACAATAGTCAAAATCATAGTAAAAGTGCCCCTAAAACTCTCACGGAGTGGGCATTGATACACTATATATAATGGTCGATTAAACAATAAAAATATTATTTAGGGCGATCTTGACACATAAAGCGAAAGGGGAAGCAAAAGCAGATGCACCATCACTTCAATGAAATTTTTCCCATACTCATTGCTCATGCCCCTGCTGTTTTAGGGAAGAGTTTGCTGCCTGCGTGTGGGAAACTATGTACGCATGTTATGTGAATATAAATCTCAGATTTGTACGCATTCATTCAGCATTCATTCACAATTCATTCAACATTTACATCATGATTCTGTGAAAACAAATGAAAGGTTGGACTGAACAATGTGAACAGTGGGGAAGTTAGAAGTGTGTTTGAACAAAGAAAAGTAGTAGCATGAAAACATGTTCCATAATTTTTATTTACACATATATATAATATATGTATTACACTCGTTTATGATTTGTTCTTCTTACATGATTTAAATCGAAATTTTATTAGCTGTCTGTATTTTAAAACGAAGGTTGAGATTTAATACGCTGGGTTGAATTAAAATGTATGGCTTGTTTAATGCCTGATTTATTGCAGATAAAAAGCTCTATCGAGTGGCTATATAACTTTTCTCACAATTCAAGACAATTTGTTTTGCAAACTAATACCTTCCAACTGTCTGTATATTTTACATGTAATAAAGCTTGGTTTGAAAACAACTACCTATCATAACAAGTAAATGGCTCGTGTTTTAATTAAAAAGCAGACACATGCTTTAGCTAGTCCTTGGTCATTTGTTTCGAACACACGTGGAATTAAAACACACAAGGTAGAAAACAAATTATAAAGGTAATTACTGAAGCTCCCGGTCCGCGATATGTAAGATAAAAACTAACAAGTAGCATCGAATGTTTAAAGGGTGAAGGTACTCAAATTCATTTCCTGGGCAAAAACATTGGTATTCCATATTGTTTTTAATAGTCATATGTATAGTTGGTGAAATGTGTGAAAAGTTTCCTGAACAAGTTTCAAAATAATTTTTTGTAGTAGCATAATACTTTGGTATCAAACGAGTCGTTAGATAATCCAAGTTTAAGCAAAAAATTCCAAACAACATGTATATTTTTGGTTTGATGACGATTGCATTCGTTATGATAGGGACCCAGTCATTAAAATCACCTCTCCAGTTAAGCTGCTTGTCCAAATTATTTCCCAATTTCAACACTAACTCGGAGCAGTATATTCTTTATTTCTTTGACGCGAACAAGATTGACAGTAGACAATTTTTACCAGACGCATCATTACGTTCAAGAATTGTAACAATTAAGGATAACACTGGACTGACAAGGGGTAGCTACCGCTACTCTACCACTTTTAACGTGGTCATCAGTCCTCTTGAATATGGTTTAGAATATATGAGTTTAGTATATCCCGTGCGAAATCTAAGTGAAATTTTGGTGTCATCCCAAACCATGATAGTTCACATTTGGGCGAATACTCCTAATTTAATATATGAATATCTAGCGCGTAATAATAAAGTGCTGACAATGAGGGACGAAAATGCACACGTATATCCCGCTTTGACATCATCCTTACTCTACCACGAGGATTCAAGTGCAATCAGAAGAAAACCACAGTCACAATGATCTGTAATGGCTATTGTTCATCCGCTCCCAGAGCTATTTCAGAGTTTGATAAACAGTTAAATAAAACGGACTTTATTCAATCCATCGTGAACTATTTTGGAATGGAAATACAAAATTAATTCCATTAATAGTCGCTGATGAATTTGACCTCACGCAAGGTCACTTAGTCAATATTTTCAAAAGAAAGTTTGCAAGAGTTCAATCTTTGAAATAAGCTCAAGTGCATTAGTCACTACGAGATGAGCTTGACAATTCGGGCTGTACACAACTTGACAGTGGTCTTGTTGAAAAACAGTCCTAAACATACAGAATTGTTTAGATTAGAAAATCCTTTTGTAGGACCTGAGCTTATTAGTGTGCCTCTAACATTTATCGGTGAAAGCATGTTTCAAACTACTCAGAATCATTTTTATAACTTTGAGACGGATAGTTTCATGTATTGTCCTAAACTCAAGGAAAAAGAGCGAGAGCTCGAAAGAAAGTTCTCTACGTGGTATGAACCATTCAGTATTGAAATATGGGTGACAATTTTAAGTTGTATTTTATTCATTGCCTTACTTTCACTAGCTCGTCGTAGCACGCTTGAATCTACGAATTAGTTGACCATTTTTTCAGGTGCTTCAGTAAAATTTCGCCACTTTGTTGTTGTTTGCTCATTCGTCTACATTTTATCTCAGTTATATGTAAATGGGCTAACTAGCATCATCACTGTTGCAACTCCCCCCAAGGGTTTCAGACTATTGAGGAATTGTTACAGAATCACTACAAGATTGCATGGATACAAAAAGAGAGCACGGTGTCTTTGGAAGATGTATTTGGGGATGAATTTAGGTCAATGAATTTATCAGTGAACGATTCTTTCTATGCTTTCATGAACGGAAATTCTCATACGACTGGTCTTCTAATAGAGTCAGCAAAAATGGTAGAAAGTTAGCTTTTACTTTTAATACTCGATTGAGAAACTTTTTTAAAGCGTATTCCATTAAATTGCTTCAGAGGAAGTTTAGCCGGTCCTTTAATTGTTTTCAACCTCGAGCAAACTATTAACAAACGTCAGTACTATTGGTACACGAGAACAGAAAACCAATTTTGGTTACGAGTTACAATTCAAAGGATTGTTGCATCAGGAATTTTTTACAAGTTGAATGAGTGGTCACTTTGGTATAAAATGTTGGAAGCTAAGTTGCACCACCCAAAAGAGCCGGTTAGTTCTGATGTTGTTGATCTAAACAAAATTGTCGCGTTAATAGTTCTTTGGTGTTTTGCAATGGGAACCTGTTTTATAGCATTTTGTGTGGAGGTTAAGGTTCAGCTTATGAATCGGATTTGGAAAGTGGCTGTTTGCACTAAAACCACTTCCTAAAAATAATTCCTCTTGTTATGTTCGTTTCTAATCTCGTTTTTATGTGAATGACGATATTCATTTCTCTTTATTATTGAACTTTCATCATTATCAAATTTCAAAATGCTGCATTTGGTTTATGACTGATGACTGACATTTGTATAATATATATGCATTTTATTCTGTATAAACATATTTGAAATAAATAACGAACTGTTGATAATTTCCATTATTCAAAAGTTGAATTAGTTAAAAGATAGATATGCTCATATTATTCAAATACTGATTTCTCAGTCAAAAGCGAAAATTCTTTGGTACTGAAATCAGATTCCAAATGAGAAATTTTTGATATTAATTCATGAGTCCGTGGCTGTGTTCGTTATGTTTATCAATCGTTTAATCAAGCTTTGGTAATGAACATTAGCATGAGAAAAAGTAATGTAATAATGCTTTTTTGGCAAATTAAAACAAACTGCTAACAAAATGATAAATTTCATGCTTTAGATAATTTTAAGTATTTTTTCTTGGTAACTAAATTAAACAAGATACTACAGGATAGGAAAAGTTAAAACATAATGAATTTATTGTCATAATGTAAGTCATCTAGGGAATGCAAAGGTAGTTTAGAACAATGTGATTTATGATATTGATGATTATTTTGTCCCCTTTATTTCTCCTTGTTTCCGTTCGTATACCAACCATTTCAAAAGCTCCTGTTCTTTAGCAGACTGAAGATCTCTCTTCAATTTCATCCGTCGCTCAATTCCTTCCAAAAATCCAGGCAGTAGTTCTTCCAGCTTTCGACTGAAAAAGTAATCCTGTGACGAATTATCCAACCATTGACTCATGCTCGAAACTCCACTCGCAATTTCCAGATACTGCTTTCATTCTCCGTGTAAATTCTCTTGAGGGACGAAATAAGATTGCCATTACTATCATCACCCCCTTCTGAATTCAACCTCTGGAGGAATTCTTCCAAAGCTACTAGTTCAACGTCGATTTCCAAACCAGCTGCAACTCTTACAAACACCTGTTCTAATTGTGGGTGAGGTGGAGCCACGTTGTAAACTCCAGGCTTGGCTTTTTCATTGAAACAAATGCGAATCAAAGCTTTTGAGCAAGCGTCGGGTGGAATCAGCAAAGAAGGAAGAGGTTGGTCCGGCATACATCTCATTTTCAAGAACGCCAAAAGTCTCAGCATATAATGATTTGATAAAATGTCAAGTTCCCCCGTTTTCCCATCTCCAGAAACGAGAGCAAACCTCAGGGATTTGCAAGGAATATTCCCTTTTTCCATAGCTTGTTTAACCAGCTGCTCGAAACGAATTTGGAAATCATGTAACCAGAATTGTAAGAGAGGCAGTCGTAAGCTTCATCCTTGCCAATCTTCAGTCAGCGTTCCATCCTCTTCCTTAGTAGTTGTGATAACGAGAAGGGAAGAAGCGTGAAAAATGTTTTACTCTCAAATTCGCAGCAAATTCCAATACCCTTTTTGTTCCAAGTACGTTCACATTCCGGATATTTGTCAAGCGAGTGGGTGGAGCCTTCCAGTATTTTGCAATGTGGTCTGATTTAGCTGCAAGGTGGATCACAGCATCCACCTCAGAGAAAGCTGAGCGTAGAGTTGCTCACGCCCCAAATTTTCTTTTGAAACATCGCCTTCCACCACCTCAAACTTAGCCATTTCCTTTGCAACTCCTCTCTTGTTCATAATAGTCTCTAGTCGTTCTGCAGCAGATAAATTTCCTTTCTTTCTCACCAGGCAGTAAATTTTGCTAATATTTTGCAATTTTAAAAGGTCTTGGAGTACATAAGGACCTAAAGCTCCTGTGCAGCCTGTTACCAAAACAGTTTCAATATCCTTTTCATTTACAGGTCCGATTTTAAGTGGACTTAAATCTTGTGAAAGTAGTTGACAATCTTTATGAATGAGTTGCCGAAGTTCCTCCAGAGTTGGCATTTCATCTTCTTCCTCTTTGCTCTCAATCAAGTCCATAAACCGATTTGCTAACAAGTTCACATTACTACAGTCGCGGATATGGGACGCTGTGACGGTTAATCTGGAACCGAGTAGATTTTGAATGGAATTTTTCATCTCAAGCATCATCAAACTGTCTACTCCGAGTGATTGAAAATCAGTTTGGTCTCCGATTGGCTCACTAGCCTCCATTTTGAGTATGTTTCGAACAAATATTTTAATGTGGTTTTAAAAACTTCAATTTTTGCAGCTCGGTCTTGAGCAGCGTCCACCTCACCCCAAAATTCATCACTTGTTATGCAATTGAGGAGTTGGGCTTTTTGCTCATTTCCAAATAGGGATGGATCATCAGCATACTGCTTCAAATTAGGAAACATGTGGGATAAAAGGGAGAATGATTCAATGTTGCACGCACCACTTGAGTTGTTCGGGTGACCTCAAAACTGTGCCGAGAAAAGCAACCCTTCGGAAGTGGAAATTGGGCGGACTCCAGGAAAATCCGCTTCTGTCGCAATTCCTACTTCGGCCCAGTGACCCCAATTTATGGAGATTGCCGGAAGTCCTTGGGAATGTCTGAAGTGAGCTAAAGCATCTTCAAAATTGTTACTAGCGGAATAGTTAGCTTGGCCAGGTGCGCCCAAAACGGAGGAAATCGAAGAGAACATGACAAAATGCTCTAGATTAAGGTTTTTCGTGAGAAGGTGCAAATTCCATGAGCCATCTACTTTTGAGTTGTAGGTTGACTGGAATTTGGCCCATGATTGTTTTCAGGTGCGTCGTAAAGACCTGCTGCGTGCATGACTCCTCGAATTGCAGGAAACCTGAATCCCGTTTTTGAATCTTTCAAACAGTTCTAAACACTGGGCATAATTTGAGACGTCAACAGAGAAAGTTTGAACGTATTTTCCTTCCTTTTCGTTAAAATTTCGGATTTTCTCTGCAATTTCAGAGTTTGGAACACTACTTCGGCCTACTATTGCCAGATATTTAGCTCCATTTCTGAGCATCCACTTCACAACTTCAAACCCAATGCCACCAAGCCCTCCAGTCACAATATAGGTGCTCCTGCAAATTATAAAATGCAGACAAGCACACTCCGCGCTCCCCGCTTGCAACCTTTCCAATATGCTTCGCTTGTTGAAGATAGTACAAAGCTGATCTAATTTCGAGAGCGTCAAACCTCTCAAAAGGAAGTGGTTTGATCGCATCATCCTTGGATTCGCCGTTGAGTCGACTTCTGACTGATTTCATAATATCCTCAATAAACTCATCTGAGAGGGCCTTGATATCAATCATGTGGTATTCTACGTCACCCCGAAGTTCTGCCACCTCTTCTTTTGACCAAACACCCAACTTGCTCATTTCCACAAATCTCCCATTTCTTCCAAGAGCTTTGAGTGACGCTTCCTTAAAACCTGGGCCGGTTAATGAATTTAGCACAATTTCAACTCCTTTCCCTTTTGTAACTTTGAGAATTTCGTCAGCAAACTCTGTGTTTCTGGAGTTGAACACGTAGGGAATTCCAAGATTTCGGAGGTAAGCCCTTTTCCGCTCACTTCCGGCTGTCGCAATGATGTTGACATTTGCTTGCTTTGCAAGTTGAATAGCGCTCAGGCCTACTCCTCCAGATGCAGTGTGGATCAGAACCGTTTCTCCTTGCTGAACACGGGCCAAATTAAAAAGGCAGTAGATTGAAGTCATGAATACAGCGGGAAGGGTGGCTCCTTCACAATAAGTCATGCCTTGTGGAAGATGAACGATTAAATTTTGTGCAACAGTCAAGTGGCTGGGTAGAGCCAAATTTTTATGGGGAAGCCAATGACTTTATCTCCGGGTTTAAAATCAACTACTTCCGCCTACAGAGGTGACCACTCCAGCAAAATCCAATCCACGGTGTTGATCTGGTCAAAATGGGAATTGGTTTGAGAATTGAGAACACGTTCTGAAATTTAAAGCCATTGCTTTCATGTGCACTTCCACCTGGTCTTTTTCCAAAGGACATTTTTCCAAATGAGTGAATTCCAAATCGGATATTTGTTTCGTGGATGGAATTGCCAGTTGAAATCTATCACAAGCATTCGGAAGAAGAAGCTGATTGCTCATGATTTTCTTTGATTTCATTCTTCTCACAAATCGCTTATTATTTCGAAGAGTAAAAGTCATTTTTGTCACTGGTCGTCCACAAGTTGTAAAAGACTTGGGAGGCACAATCCAAATTTATAGGAAGATCCATCACATTCACAGTCAAATTGTTGTGCTCAATTGGAACGGATTTTAGAAATGCCTAAAAGAGTAGATGCTGAAGGGTTAAGCATGACAGAATCCATTGATGTATTCAAGCCGTTTGTTAACACAAACAACTTGGGTGGTGAAGCTCCTGATCCAGAGTCGACAGTTTTTAAAACTTCTTGGCAAAGTGAAAGAAAAGGAAGTGAAATGTTTGATTGGTCATGTTCTTCATCTTCCAAAATTCCCCATAAATAAAGAATACCTTCAACTTTCACTTGTTTTGATACCGATCTCATTTTGCCCCCAAACAGTTCTTTCACCAGCTTCTCACTTTCTTCACGACTCTCACTCTGTAATTTTGGTCTGTCTAAAACAACAAGTTTTCTTCCAATTGTTCCCATCATGTTCTTCAAATCTGATATAAAATTACGCGTAAATTCATCCCCAAATATTAGCCAAGCTTTGGAACAATCTGCATCCAGAACTGGAGGGAGTTGGGTTTGTTGGCGATAAGCAAAAATGCCTGCGTGTACTCCATTGTAATTTGAAGCTGTGCTCACATTTGTGAACCCATATTCTTCCAAAATCTGCTTCCACTGGGATTCACTAATTACCGGACTATTTTTTCTGAGGTCATAATCCTTAAATCTCCAGTAGCCGTCTAGTAATCCGAAAATAAACATGAGGATTGGACACTGGGAAACTGTTTCATAGATTTGAATGAAACCACTTGGTTTAATTAAGGATGCCACATGTTTTATGGTTTCTTGAACGTTTTTCGTCGCGTGAATTACTTCCGCAGCGAATAACATCAAAATATTCTGGAGAAAAAGCCTTGAGAAAAAGGGTCGCACTCAATGTCAGTTTTTGAAGGTGATGTATTTCAAATAATTTTGGAGTTTTGGGTTGGCCTTCGCTGCAGAAAAGAATGATGGAGAAACATCGGTGTAAAAGTATTCTAGAGTGAGTTCTGTTTTTTCCCAAGGAGGAATGAATACACTCGAAAAATATAGAAGTGCTGACGCCGTTCCACTACCGATTTCAAGACAACGCAATGTATTTGAAGTAGAATCTGTTTTGATGAGGGAAAGAGCTGGTTAATGTGAATTTGCGTAGCGAACTGCAGGCTCATTTGGGAAGCGACCATGGTGTAAATTCCCTCTGCGTTGGGCTTGTTAGGATCTTCCGGAAAACTAGGGTCAGTGGGTCAAGCTTTCCAATGAGAATTTCTGCTAGTTTGTTCCCAATCTCGGACACAAGACGATAGTCACACCTTTTAGATTCTTTGGAAGAAACTCCTCCTGTTTCGGTGTCAGTAATATTAACATTGTCAAACGCTTCTGCAAGTTGTCTTTCTCCGACTTCAACCGTCCAGCTTTCTTCATCTGTTTTAGAGAGATATTTTTCCTTTGCCAATTTATTTAAAAAAGAACGAACATAATTTGTAAACTTGTTTTTGATGGAGAGAGGAGATTAGCTCAGATATTGTGAATCGGTCACCACTCTTTGGTTCCCATCCTAGACGATTTAGCGCCTTTAAAAACTGAAACAAGGTAAATTTGCACAAACTAGTGTAAAATGGAGCAATTTCATCAGCCCCTGAATTTCTTTCTTCCATGCAGCAACGAATTTCCGGTTGAACTACTCGAGGTATTTCCTCCAAAATTTTGGATGGAATGCTGTTCTCTAAAACACCTTGCATGGTCTCCAAACTTCTTCCCAAAGCTTGGGCATTAAAACAGACTGTTGTTGAATGAGCCCTTCAACAAATTTCGAGCTTGTTTCAATAAATTCCAGAACTCATTCGAGCTAACGTTTCCCCGCTTTGGTTTACCAACAAGCTGTCGTATGCCATTTTCTTTAGAGTAACAATAAATGAAAGCATCACTTCCCTGGTTTTCATTGGGATACCAAACAAACTCTCCAACTTTCACTGGAATTTGAAGCCTTTTCTTCCATTTTCCATTTGCAGCGAAGACTTGTTGGACCATATCATTATGGCTTGAATCATTGCATCTCCAATTACCGGATGTAGCATGTATTCTTCGCGTGCCTCTGGAAGTTTAACTTCAAAAAGAACTTCACTATCTTCCAACCACCAGCCTTTGTGAATTCGCTGAAAATTGGAACCAAGTCTCAGTCCAAGTTTCGCAATATTCTCATATATTTCTGTTGAATTCCATTCTTTGCTTGTTGAAGCGACACGAAACCTTTCCAAGTCCAATTTTTCTCCATTTGTCATTGACACCTCTCCTCGGAAGAAAGTTGCCTAATCCGAGTAGCATTACGTTTTCTTGCACAATTACATTACTCCAAAGCAATTCAGCTATCTTCCGGACCACAGCATTGGAACACAATTTTTATTTCCGGGTGCTGGTTTCCTTGAAATTTGGCTTGGAGCAGGCATGCAACAGCTCAGGATTTACCGATATCTTTAGCAAACCACATCGCCGCAGGGGCTCAAAAATTTGGAAATTGTTGCCTCCACTTGGCAATCAGCGCAAGTGAAAGCTTGTAATAATCCAAACGGTGTGGAAATTGGGGAGAAGAAAAGGAAGGAGAAAGTGAAATAACTTCGTATGGAATTCAAGTTTATCACTGGTAGAAGAGAAAGAAGGGAGGCAACAATTCTGAACAAGGGAGGGAAATGGATATTACATGCAAATGCTTCATTTCTTCCATTTATATCTTCAAATGATTGGAATGGGGAAT
>LJIJ01004193.1:5276-15649 GCA_001718145.1 Orchesella cincta
TCTCATTTACTTTGAGTTTTCAGTACTTTTGCAGTAAACTAGAGTTCACAGTTCTTTTCAGTTTCCTTGTTCAATTATACTTATTCACCAGTTAGTTTAGAAATAGGATTACACGTATTTTGATCACATTTAAATTTGGGGTTAATTTGAGAAAATAAAATAAAAAATACAAAATTACAAAAAAATACATTTTCAAATTGATCAGTGCTTCTTCCGCTTTCATTTCATTTCACTCTCCTTCGAACCGGATCACTGGTTAGGATTAGTCAGTTTTTGAATCAGTGATTTTCAGTGTTTTTCGTTTTTTCAAAATTTTTCACATTTTGTCTCTTGAATTGCCATTCAATATGTCGAAGAGCGATTTTGAATTGGCATTGCAAGCCGCTGCGGTTGGAGCATCAGGTTTGTACACTTCACGCTGATGTTATGGTGCATGACCAAAAAAAGGTCACGTTGCAGACACTCAATGACGATCGCGACTACGTGAAGACGCTCGAGTCTCATGTCTGGGAGCTCAGTCTTAAATTGGCTGCGGCTGCAGAGAATGACAAAGAGGTCACGAAGGCGAAGGAAAAAACTGCCTACTCACGAAGTACCTTCGCACCACCATCACAAAGTTATCGTCATTGGAAGCTGGCTTACCTGTGCCCCCACCGCCTACAAAGTTAACGCGCTCCTCCTCCTCCAGCTGTAAACATAAAGCTACCAAAGTTGGACTTGCCTACATTTGAGGGCAAGTATGATGAGTGGATGTCTTTCCGTGACAGGTTTTCGGCTTCCATCACCAACAACAAATCTCTTTCGGGCTGTGAGAAGTTGGGTTATCTCAATGCTGCCCTCAAGGGTGAAGCAGAGAGAATTGTTAAAGCATTACCAGTAACTGATAGTAATTTTGATGTTGCTTGGGATTTATTGAAAGAAAGGTATGAAAATGAACGTGATCTAGTTTTTGCAGTACTCAAAACATTTTTTAGTCAACCAAGGATCCAGGTTGAAAGTGTTACTTCCCTCCGGAAGCTGGTGGACACATCTCTCCAATGTCAAAGGTCATTGGATGTCCTTAAACGCCCAGTGAAAGAGTGGACGACGACGTTTGTGTGGTAGACAAGTTGGATTCCAACACCAAACGTGAATGGGCGAGGTCGCTCAAGGGTGCAGCGTACCCAAATTCAAGAGCTGATTGAGTTCCTGGAGAATCATACTCGTGGCCTGATTTATTGCAGTGGTAAAAAATCAGGAGGTCAAACAGGCAGGGGTCAGTCAGCACATCACATCATTCATCCACACCAAGTAGTGGAAAAGTGTCCGCATTGTTCAATGGAACATGCACTTTATTCATGTCCACAATTTAAGGCTCTTGCTCCGCAGGAGCGAGTTAATTTGATAAAAACAAAGGGTATGTGTTTTAATTGTCTGAGTTCTAGGCACATCAGCAAGAAATTGTCAGTCAACATTCACATGCAGGCAGTGCAATGGAAGCATCATTCACTGCTCCACATTCCCAAGGTTTCACCAGCTGATGTGGCAAGTGGCTCATCTCAGGGTGAAAAAAGGGAATCTAAAACCGCACCAAAACCTGCTACAACAGTAGCACCAGTGGAACCACAGAACCCCGAGACTCCTCAAACTGTGAGCAGTCACTTCTCTAGTGCCCATGGAATCCTCCTTGCGACAGCCGAGGTTGAGATCCAGGACAGCTGTGGTTTTTTCAAATCGTGTAGGGTCTTCTTTGACCCAGGGTCCGAGTCGAGTTTCATTACAGACAAGTGTGTGAAACTACTTGGAATGAAACGCAAAAAATGCGATATCCAAATCACTGGAATCGCGTCAACAACAATGGGAAGATCATCCGGATCAGTAACATGCACGTTGCGATCCAAGGTTCGAGATTTTAGCATCAATGTCAACTGCTTAGTTCTCAATAAGGTAACTGGTAATTTACCCTCATTTCCGTGTGATGGTGATCGCAAGTGGTCACATATGGAAGGTTTAGTTCTGGCTGACCCGCAGTACTATAAACCTCGTGAAGTTGACATTCTGCTGGGCGCAGATGTAACTGAGCGAATAATATTGGACGGGCGACGCATGGGCGGTTTGAGTGAGCCAATCGCTCGAAACACAGAATTTGGTTGGGTAATTTCAGGCCCAACTGGTAATAACAATCATGACAATTTTAATGCTAACCATGCGTGCAGTTCATTTTTCTCAGTCAGATCCCACCACACCAGTACTGAGGTTGAGAACATTCTACAGAAGTTTTGGCAAATTGAGGAAGTTCCCTCACACCCAAACTTGACAGCTGATGAGTTGTTTTGTGAGCAACATTTTTCATCACACCACTTCCGTGAACCCGATGGGAGATATGTTGCTCCACTTCCCTACAACGAAACATTTCAAAACTTGGTTGGAGTCGTGACATCGCAGTGAGACGACTCATGTCTTTGGAGAGAAGGTTCGAGAAGAACCCCACTTACGCGAGCAGTACTCTCAATTTATGAGAGATTATGAAGGACTGGGACACATGGAGCTGGTTCCAGAGACGAGTGTGGCGAGAAACTGGGAGTCACTAACTACCTCCCACATCATTTTGTGCTCAAAGAAGACTCATCAACAACTAAGTTGCGTGTCGTCTTCGATGGCTCGGCTCCCACCTCAACTGGAATTTCGTTCAATCAGTGCCTCCGTGTCGGCCCCACCATTCAAGACGATATCTTTTCCATGCTGCTCCGTTTCCGATTCTACCCAAAGGCCCTCAAGGCGGACATCGAAAAGATGTACCGACAGTTCCTCGTTCCCAAACAAGACCAAGATAGACAACGGATCTTGTGGAGGGAAACCCGCAATGGACCTGTTCAAGAGTACAGGTTGAAGACCGTCACTTATGGCACCGCGTATGCACCTCATGCCGCAACCAGCTGCTTACGACAAGTGGTAATGGATGAAGGTGACAAATTTCCGCTGGCAAAACAAGTTTGCTAGAAATTCCTTCTATGTTGATGACCTCATGGGTGGGGCCAAAACCACTCATGAGGCAACTCTGGTCCAACAGCAATTAACTAGCATGCTCAGGCTAGGCTGTATGGAAATTCGTAAGTGGGATTCAAATGATCCCTTGGTACTCCAAAATATTGATCCAAAATTGGTTGAATTCAATTCATTAATTGAGGTTGATAATCATGTGCAAAAGCACTGGGAGTTCAATGGAACTCCGTCAATGATGTGATGCTATTTTCAGGCTATCAACCCAAGCAAATGGATTCAGTTACCAAACGCGACGTGCTCTCCGAAATGGCGAGAGTTTTTGACCCGTTGGGGTGGTTATCTCCGGTGACCATCAAAATCAAAACCTTCTTTCAACTTTTATGGAAACCGGTCGAGACAGATGACGGTGACCAGACATTGAACTGGGATGACAATATCCCGTGTGGGCTGCAATCCCAATGGCAGCAATATCATGATGACATGGCGGCTATCAAAGCCATTACTCTCCCCAGACTATGTGTACTACCGGAGTACACCAACTTAGAAATCCATGGGTTCTCTGACGCCTCAGAAACCGCGTACTCAGCAGTAGTATACATCCGAAGTTTTTACCTCAGTGGTAAAATTGATTCAAGAATGTTGGTGGCCAAAACCAAAGTGGCACCATTGAAGTACCTCAGTATTCCCAAGCTGGAACTGTGTGGTGCTCTTCTTCTCGCTCGACTCATCGCTGCTGTAACAACTGCAACAAAACTCACTGCTCCAATTTATGCATGGACGGACAGTGACATTACTCTAAAGTGGCTCTCCACCTCATCCAGAAGGTGGAAGACCTTTGTGGCCAACCGGGTGATGGAGGTGCAAGAAACACTTCCATCGGACTCTTGGCATTTCATTCCTGGTCAGCAAAATCCAGCTGATTGCGCAACTCGTGGTTACTCAGCGGATGAGCTGATAGATTGTAAGTTATGGTGGAATGGTCCAGAGTGGCTTCAGAGCCCTGGCATTCCAATATTTACCTCAAGTAGAGGCACCCAAGACGCCTTCCTTGAGGAGCGTAAAACTCATGTTTTGACACATGTATCGAAAATTGATCCATCATTATTGTGCAGGTATTCTTGTGTTAACAAACTCAAGCGCATAACAGCATATGCCTTGAGGTTTTCATTTAATTGCAGAGCTCGTCAAAATTCTTGTGAGAAACATTCTGGTGGACTGAGTGTATTGGAACTATCCTCAGCCCTTGATGCTCTCATCCGCATCGCTCAACTCCAAGAATTTCCCGACGAGCTTGACCGGTTATCATCTGGTGACCCCATCATCGCTCTAGTAAATTGGCTGCTCTCAACCATTCATCGATCAAAATGGGTTCCTGAGAGTTGGTGGAAGGATTGCAAAATCCTCACTCTCGTACAACAACAAGCACCAGATGATAATGCCGCCCAACAACCCTCTGACCAAACTTATTATTTGGGACTACCATAAGAAACTGTACCATGCTGGTTTCAAGCTACTAATTTCAACCTTGCACCGTGAATTTTGGATAATTGGTGCCCGCAATACCATCAAAGGTGTCATTCGTTCCTGTATGACATGCAAGAAGCTCAAGGCTTCAACCGCAACCCAATTGATGGGATCACTTCCCCAAGACAGAGTGACTCCCGGTACTCCATTCCAGAGATGCGGAGTTGACTATGCTGGCCCGTTTACACTGCAAACAATCAGTGGACGTGGCAAAAAACAATTCAAAGCTTACTTCTGCGTCTTTGTCTGTTTTGCTGTCAAGGCTGTCCACCTTGAGGCAGTTACAGAACTTTCGACTGAAGCCTTCATTTCCGCTCTGCGAAGATTTACCTCTCGTCGTGGCTGCCCTTCCGATATTTATTCGGACTGTGGGACAAATTTTGTGGGAGCTCAAAAGGAGCTCCAAGACATGGTGAGATCTGAGGTACATAACATGCAGTTTCTTCTTTATTGGCAGGCAATGGAATATCCTGGCATTTTCTGCCACCTTCTGCTCCATATCAAGGGGGCTTGTGGGAGGCTGCGGTGAAGAGTGTGAAGTACCACTTGAGGCGAATCGTTGGAGACACGGTACTCACGCTCGAGGAATTTGCCACTCTCCTGTGCCAGATTGAAGGGGTCCTCAACTCCAGACCTTTGTGTCCCGCTTCTCCAGATCCGGAAGACTACGATGTGCTCACTCCAGCACATTTTCTCATCGGGAAGCCACTGACTTCTGCTCCAGATCATGATGTATCAGACATCAACTTGAACCGACTCTCACGCTGGCAGCGAGTCCAGCAATATCAACAACATTTGTGGTCCAGATGGCATCTGGAATATCTAAGCTTTCTCCAAGAACGTGCTAAATGGAGAAAGGAATACCCCAACGTGAAAGTAGGCGACTTGGTTCTTATCAAGGACGATAACCTTGGTCCGCTCCAGTGGAAGCGTGGGCGCATCACGGCTGTTCATCCAGGAACAGATAACAAAGTTCGAGTCGTCACCCTTCAAACAATGAAGGGATCAACCCAGCGACCAATCGAGAAAATCTGCCCACTCCTTCCTGTCGACGACCAATAATATATTATTTCAATCATTATTGTTTTCAATTACTAATTGTAGTTCAGTTATTATTATCTATTACTTTATCAGTTCATTAGTTTTGACTAGCTCAGGTTTAGAATTAATGTAGGCATAGGCTCATTTCCAATCCAATATCAGTTCCATTTTGTTGAATTCTGTTTATGTATCATGCACTGGAGTGCAGACCCGTTTCTCTTACCCCTTTCTTGTCGCAAGTGGAAGGTACAGCAAAGTGCGAAGCCCTTTAGTTTTGACGAGGGAGATGGTGTTATTTCGATGACCCATAACAGTAGCCACCGACCGCTTGTGAATTCCCATTTTTGAGAGATTCAATCTGACCTCCAGTGTAACCTTTTTGTAGCTTGGATTGATGGAAACCTAAGGTTTCCATGGGTGGGGCTGATGTTGGTGACAGAAGTGAGCTTGTGAGGCAAAGGCCACCTAGAGAGATTCACCTAAGGCATTATTCCTTGCCCTGCGCATGGTCTTCGCCCTTGCCTTAGGGATTCTCATCTCATGCACAAAAAATGTGCTTTCCATTCAGTTTTAGTGTTCCAATAGCATTCATACATAAAGGTTGTGCTTTGAGAATAGTGGAATGGAGTAATAGTCATATCCGCCCACTTCTCTTAGATTTTTTCTCATCTCATTTTTACTTTGAGTTTTCAGTACTTTGGCAGTAAACTAGAGTTCATAGTTCTTTTCAGTTTCCTTGTTCAATCATACTTATTTACCAGTTAGTTTAGAAATAGGATTACGCGTATTTTGATCACATTCATTTTTGGGGTTAATTTGAGAAAATAAAATAAAAAATACAAAATATCAAAAAACACATTTTCAAATTGATCAGTGCTTCTTCCGCTCTCATTTCATTTCAAACTATACGGCGTTACACGATAGCAATGTAGCAATACAACAATTCAATGGATTAATGAATGAAATACTACATCAAAATACGATATAACTTACAATGTAATCCACTACCCTTATAAGCAATCTATAAATTAATCAATGTTCAGAGAAACAACAAAGAGATCACATTTATCAAAAAATGTAAAAATTTTCAAATAGAAATGGATACTAATTATTATAGTAATTAGTAGGAAGGATCAGGTATAGTATGTAACCATTATTACATTTCCGAAACCAGTTTAGCAATATTAACCGAAAATGAAAATACTGTTATCAGAACAGTAATCAAATATTTTTATGTAACGTGCTGTACGAAACACGCAAACACTGTTTTCACCAATTCTTTTTCTTGCCATCAACTCCTATTATTTATCAGATTTTGCTTGCTGTTGAGCTTTCCAGGCTTTCCACAATAAGTAGTGATCCGGTCCCTTTGACTTTCGATAAATTTCACAATCCTTTTTATGGGCCAAAACGTCTTCGTTCTTGTAGGAGCTGAAATTACATCCTGACAATTTTTTGCAAATCAATAGCTTTGGCTTGTTTTGGTTCTCTAGAGTAGAATTTGCAACAGAGCTTTCTGGTACAGCTTTTGAAGATTTAGAACGGTTGGAAAATAAGTTTTTGGGCTCTGATTGTTTGTTATTTTTCTGAATATTTTTCATTTTGACTTCCCCATATTGGTTGCTATTATTCGTTTTTGTTAATGGCGCCGCCTTTGCCCATTTTTGATTGACAGCCGGGGAATTGTTTCCATCTTTTGTGACAGATGTGTGCCCATTTCTGCCAGAATCGGATGCGTTAACCTTTTCTTTGTCTTGTTTAGACTTTTCGCCAGCTCTAGTAGGTAGGTCAGCTTTCCTTCCTGTCTTCTTGGGTCTCTTAACATTTGTTTCTGCCTTCTTTTTATAAGTTTTCTCGATGGCACTGACCTTTTTATTAGATCTGCCAGCCTTTCCATCAGTCGTATTTTCGGACCTTTTGTCATCTTGCTTATTAGTTGCTGTTGATTCAGCTACAGTCTGCTTTAATTCAGCTTTGCTGATACCGTTCCTCCTAAGCGCTGGCACATTGGGTTTGTCCAGATGAGGTGGAGTAGTGGTCACCCCTCTTTGGGATACAATTATCCAACATTGGATAATCAGCAGCCGCTCGTTTTGATGTAGGACGATGTTGATGTACAGAATCTTGCTTTCCTTGATTTTGGTCAGTCAGTGGAACATTCATGACGGACGGTGGGTGAGGATTAGTAACCTAATATAAAAAACATGCTTAAGTTCAAAAATCTGTTGCAATAAGGAACTGGAACTTCGGTTAGCACAGTACTTAAAAAATAAACTTTTGGTTTTCAAACTTACACATTCTTTGACCACATTCGGCTTTGTGGCATTGTTAAAAGGCGTCATTTGAGCTGGAGCTACGTGGATTTCATGGATTGATGACACATGTTGGGAGAGTTGGGCCTCATGGCCAGTATTCTGGTTGGCAGTAGTGACATCAATAACTCCAGTAAAAGAGGTCAGTGGTGTTAATGTAGGCTGAGTTTTGGTAATGACCATGTTAGCTGAATTCGAGTTAGCATTTGAAGGCTTTTGAACAATTTCTGATGGAGGAGACAATTGTGATCGAACCGTTTTTGATAAAGATATTGGCGACGTTGGAACACGGCTGGGGCACACAATGGAACTCTGTAGAACTTTGGGTCTAAACTTAGAAGGATCGAGAAAGTTTGCAGAGAAGGTGAATCGCCAAAACTTGGTTTAGCATCTCGTCTGGTGGAGTGAGCAAACGGAGACCTGACAGCTGGACTTCCTGCACCTAGCAGGCCACTAGGACCAATCAGGGACGACCGGTATGCCATTTTTTGTCAAAATGTCAAACAACAAAACAAGTTACTTTTAAAAAATATCATGACTTAACAGTACACCAGGAAATGTAAATAGAAATACCTCTTCAACATGATATATGGCTTTATTTAGGTTGACACCCAACATGGTACTTGAAGTCGCCTCCATCAGGTCGCCGATCTGTCTTGGCCCGGCATTTGTAACCTCCTAAGAAATTACAATAAAGACGAAATGAACATTATAATCCAAAATGCATACTTAAGACAACATTTTACATGGCAATATAAGCAATAGAAAATGTAGTTAGTTAGTTAGTTTTTAGTTTTTATTGCATGAAGAGGGCCACAGCCCACACACAAATTGCACAGATTCATATTTACATGAAGTACGAATAGGGAAAATAATAAATATATATGAATAAATTAATAAATTGTAATAATATATTATGAAATATGCAAGGATCATAAAAGGCTTTTATGATCCTTGGAAATATGTATGTCGCCGGGAGAGTTGAGGGGTTGATTGTAAGGGTCCTTATATTTCACTTATTTCCGGGTGTAAACTGCGTTCGCGGAGGGCACTGCGGAAAAAAGATTGAGTGTACGTCTTCCGGAGTTTTGTACTGGAAACTTTGTGGAAGAAGCGTCTAGTCAAAGTGCTAGATGGAGGATTACTTATGCTAGCCAGAGCTTGCCGGTGGGAATCGTATATGTTACATCTGCAGAAGATATGGAAGAGATCGTCATTGTCCTTCTGGTTGCATATCGTACAGTACTTTGTAGGGTTGAACGAGGTTTTACTGCGATCAACATAGAGGCTCAGAAGGTTCAGACGGTCTAGGTGTAGGCGAAGCTGTGCGAATATTCGTTTCTTATGGAAGGAGATCGGGTAGCTTAAATATTTCTCCTCTCTGAAATTAAGTTTCATCGTCCATACAGGGAGCTAAAACCGGAGTTACCCTGGTCTAATCTCTCAGTATCTGACATTAGCATATTGTTCCTGGCCAAGCCATGCATACCCTACGGCAGCTTCAGTGTCCTCGCCGAGTAGATCGAGTATGTCAACTTTATCCTGTACCTCACATTTCTCAAGAAGACTCTGCACACGCTGTAACCACGTCGGGCAGCTTTTCTTAAAACGAGTAAAGCCAGTTCTTCTAGGCAAGTCCTTGGGATTCTTGAGGAAGGGAGTTTAGACACCTTGACCCACCAGCGTAGAGCTCTTATCAGGACTGTTGAAATAATATGTTTGACCCAGTTTCTAATCGCAGCATATAACCTGGCGTATATTGAGGAATCGTGAGGAGGCGTTTGAGGAAGTTCAGTTGAATTCTTTCTAGGTCTTCGACAAATTCTAAGGACCATATCTCGCCAGCGTATAGTGGTATTGAGAGCAGCAGGGCATCGAGGAGCTTTGTGACCCTCCCAGTCATGGGTTCGGCTTCTGAGAATGACGGAGATAATTGAACCAGCCGCGTTTGCACACTTAACCTTAACGCTGAGAGGTGTTTGTGGAATTTGCCGCAGCAACAGAACGTGATTCCTAGGTACGTAAATTCTTTTACAATTTCCACCGTTTCTTCTTGATACACGAAGTTATGCAGCGCCGGCGCTTTGGGATGACAGTGGTAAAAATGAGGATCTTTGTCTTTGCAACGTTAACAGTAAGCCCCTTTTCTTCGCAATACAACGAGAGGCGGTCGAGTTTCAGCTGTAGGTTGGAGGGAGAGTCAGCAAGAATGACGAGGTCATCGGCATAGGCCAGCAAATGTATAGTGGTTTTGTGATTAATGTTGACCCCTCGAATGCCTTGGACTTCGAGTTCCTTGAAGATATCTTCTATATCACTGATAAACAGTGCAAAGAAGATCGGGCTAGTCAACTCTCCCTGAAGAACTCCTCTGCGACATCAAATCGTTTACTGGGACCGGAGTTAGTTCTCACGCGCATTGTGGCTTTACTGTACATATCTCTAAATAGTCGAATATACACCATAAGAATTGTGGAGCACCGTCTGACGCGGTGGGAGTCAGCGCTAAAGTAT
>LJIJ01004194.1:0-15647 GCA_001718145.1 Orchesella cincta
TGGGCCTCCTTTGTTGACGTCTGAAAGATTTACCTAACCAAAAATGCATGGGTTTGTAACAGAAAAAAGGTTAAAAAGATTAGAACCTCTTGTTTATTTTGTTGTAGATGAGTTTAAATGACTAGGTACAGGTGTATCTAATTGCAATCTTTGAGACTGCTCACACCTGTACATCTTTAACATTTAGGGGTATTTTTGTGTCCACAAAACTTCAGCTACCAAACAATGCTCCAGCCTGTCGTCTACTTATATTAATCATTCCTGCTGCTACTTACTCTTCATTTCCTTGAATGCAACAGCCAACAATCACATTTGAATAACCGTGGATACAACTTGTCTCTAGATTAATAGTGGCGTTTTTTTTGTTCGAGAGTAAGACAGAAGCAGTCGTGCTTATCAACACCAAGGTTTGTTGCAAACTTTAAGATTGACGGTTTCCAACACATACTCCAGTGTTTATAGACGAAAACACAGTGCGTAAATCTAGATTCAATTAGAAAGATAAACTTGATTAAAACGATAATTAAAAGCCTAAAAGATCCTCAAACTGACTTACCATTTCTATTAGCGACGCATAACTGGCAAAAAGTGCAGTGCTTGCAGAAAGGGGCAACCGAGTTCTTTAGCGTGTAGAGGTCCAAAAGCATTCAGCGAAGGATGTTTTTGCTCTCCTACGAGATTCAGCTGAAGCATTAAAAAAAGTTTATACAATGAATGCAAATGTCACTCCCGTATTTTATGTGAAATATAAAAAATTAACTAAATACATTGAATATCAGTGCAATGAAATGGACAGCAAAGCAGCATCTCACTCATGATGACGTTATGGCCAGTAACTAGACTAGTTGTGTTATGTACGAGTACGATTCAGATTTTAGTCAGGTAGGTTGATGAGCAGTTGACTTTACGTAATCTCACCATGGCAAAAGTACTGAAGAAAGAACGATGAAACCAACAAACAACAATTTCCGTTGTTCAATGTAATTTTCAAATGCATATGGTGGGTACAATGGCAGAATTGAAGGAAACCTCTTGCTATGCTAGATACGGTTGGCTGGGATTTGGACAAGAATGGAGCAATTTGGCTAATGCTTCTATGCTTGTTAGTTATAAATGGGTCAACAATCGAATTGTTGCACTTCGCTGAGCTGCAATATATGTTTTCTTCCTGTCCGCAGTTCCTAGCAATATAAAGATATTATTTCACGTTTTAATTCAGGCTAATCAGTTGAAGCAGGAGCTAAGTTGTGTATTCATATTCAAATTGCATGGGTAGTAGCAGGCAGGCTTGGATGGGACCATTACGATGATGACATACCTTTCGGCGATGGCTGATGAGCTAGAAGCGAAGGAGAAAATGGCAGCTGAAGGAAAAGAGTATTACAAAAGAAAGATTTGGGACTCATCGAAACAGATAAATTATAAAACAAATTCATAACCTTCATACTTTTATAGGGAATTCATACACATCGTTTTCATATTTTACTTCATTGTTCATTGTATTTGCTACCAAGTTTTTGTTTGATTAGGGATTCAACATGTTTAAGTAAATGCATCATTTATTCAGGTTGCTCTAATTCAAAAGGGATTCATTCCTGCGCAATCAAGACTCAATCCAACTACCTCATCACCAAGTGCAAAACTAGATACCGCTTTCTCCCTCTCAGACTTTTAAAGTGCTGTAAACACAAGCGGAATTCATTTTTAGTCCAGCGGTCCAAAATATGTGTTTTTTCACCAGAGCTTCTCTCTCTTTCATCACATCAACTCCACATAATTTGTAGTGCCACGTATGACATATTCAATCATTTTTAACTTACGCAGGCATTCCATGCACTGGAGAAGAGCGTAGCAGCAGTTGCATAATAATATGTACTTACAATTTATAATGCTTTACAATTTTTTTTTGCAAAATTTCGGTGAATTTTTTGTTTTTATATTGTAACGCTTGTTTTCCGGAATTTCAAAATACCCTTCAAAAACCTAGCTAGAGAATGTTTTGAAGTATAAGTGCTCAAATTTTGTGGTCAATTGATTAAAAAACCTAGGAGCAGAGTAGCCGAAAATGCTGGATTGTTGTAATCGGAATACGGGATTGTGGATTTTAATCCAAATCCCCAATCTCGAGTACTTCATTCAAAAATTGTTAATACAAATCCGTAATCCACTTTTAATCCCAATTCCTGGATTTTCCGGGGGTTTGGATTGGGATTTTATTGAATGTGACGACATTTATAGGAAATTTTTTTACATATGGGGGCACAAATATGTGTTTTTTCATCAGAGCTTCTCTTTCTTTCATCATAGCCATCCCACATAATTTGTAGTTCGACGTATGACATCTTCAATCATTTTTTACTTACTCAAGCGTTCGATACACTGGAGAGGAGCGTAGGAGCAGTTGCATAATAATATGTACTTACAATTTATAATACTGACACACATTGTTATCCATCATGCATACAATTCAGTTAGTTAGCATACCCCCGTGTATTGTCAATTGTGAGGCGACTACTACATTGACAGGGGAAAATATCCCAAAAATTATTTTGTCCTCAGAGTAAAGTTATGTCATCCATGAAAGGCATTGTAGTTTTTCCAGCAAACAATACTCCATGTGGTTTCTCTTTCTGTGTTATAGAAGCCTTGTTATGTTATGCATAGCAACACATCAAAGCATACGTCTAGCTATGCCTACTCATTTCTTAAACGGAGAGCCTTACTTTTTCCCTGTTTGTTAGCAGAGGAACGCAAGCCAACGGTCTGTAGGTATTCCCAGAACAGTGGTTGCAGAAGATGATACATAGCAACATTTACGTACATTCTGACTTGGACCCGTTTGTAATGCTATAAATTGTAACAAAACCCCATATTCCAAACAGTGCATTCATCACTAATAAAACGCTTCTCTCTGACTTTTTAGATTTATCAAAAACCCTAGAAGAAGTGCGAGAGACAGAGAGATGCTTATATAAACTTAAAAAACCAATGCTTCCTCTGAACCTTTGACTTTCAAGTGTACGTAACACCATCTCATTATATATTCAAATGAAAAGTTGACTGCCTAACCACACACTCACCCAAATCTATGCATGTAAAGTAGCCAAATGTAAATAAAGCGTGGATGTGTTCGAGTCGGATGAAATAAACTGAATTTAAATACACAAAGTAGTCATCCCATCATTAACTTACCTCAACGAAAAATCAAGTTAAAAGAGAGACAAACGGCACGCAATTCAATAACTATGATAATAATGATAACCTCTGCCTTGCTTTGGTTTCGTCTTGGTGTCTATCTAGCCAATGATCCGTCATCAAATCATCATCGTCGTCAATCTACACTCGCTTGTATTTATGTCAATTATTTCAAATTGGTATTGTTGCCACCGTCTGTCCGTCCACATATGTAGTCAGACAACTGTTGTGAATGCCACTGGACATCATCATCTAAAAATTTCATATAAAACTACGTAACCAAACCACATTTACCATGCGTGAGATACGATTTTCATGTCATGCATTTTCTGCCATAATGGATGGATTCTATTCCTTTTGCAATTTTCACTCCCTATTATGAAACTAGCCACCACATCGTCTCAGGTTGATGGGCAGTTTCGAATTTTTTAAACTGACATGTCAAATATCAAGTTCCATCTGCTGATGTCCTACATACTCAATAAAGAATACAACCAACGAAGATAACAGAGCAATTGATGTGAACCAGAAATCATAGTTTGCTGGTTATGGTGAAAGTATGTGTAGATTTTGGATGCCAAATTACAATCAACGATGCTGCATCTGAATTCGCGAGATTTAGGTACAAATATAAAATTTCACAAAACCTTTCATACTTACGTCTCTTTCATAAGAGAAATGACCTTCTACTATGAACTGTACGAAAAACTATTAAAATTTCGATATAAAACAAGCATAAATTTCCATGAAAGTTACTTTTTGGGCCAACCATATGAAAGCTTTCAGAGAGCACTCTTGCAACTTAAATACACTTTACATTTCATACTCAGTATCAAACCAAACATATCATGGGGTGGTATAAGGTTCTATTTCAACCGTCTTGTTTTTTATTCATTTGACTTTATGTTGAGATAATCAAATTTTGAAATGGATGTAATAATTAGGAGAAAAGCAAAAAGTGCCTAAACAATTTGAGAAATTTAAGTACCAGGTCTGGTTTAACTTAAAATATTGATTTTGTTGCCCTTTTTTTAGTCCAAATCATCTAAGATCTAATGAACCGCTTGGTGAGTCTAGCAAGCATCTTCAAAAGTTTGCTGAGCAGGTACAGCCCACGTAGTTTATTTAAACAAGACTAAATGGGCAAGGTCCGCCAGTCTGCTTTTCTAGATATTGTACACATTGCTGGTCAAAGATATATCGTAAGGCCACCTCCGCGCACCTTTTATTTTGTAGTTCCCTGCCACCGTCTTGCCACAACTTCTGTCTTCGTGATTGTCCGTGCTGTTTGCATAAGACGTGCCTCCGCTGGCCCCCGGCGCCACAAACACAACTTCTTAAGCTCCCAGGAAAATCAACTCATTGAATGTGATCGGAATCTTTTCTAACTTTATAAAGCAGAAAAACTGACAGACCCCGACCTTTAATTTTGAATTGCGATCATAATAGAAAACATTGAGTAAACATAAGATATTGTTCTATCTTCAGCTATCTCCAACGAGCGCCTATTTCTCTGCCTGCCCTCTAAAATACCATGCACACGAACAGCTAAGCTTCGTCAAGTTTCCATCGTGGCGAATTGCATAACCTGAGACATATAGTGTCATCTCGGATTACGCACTACCGATAAAAGGCCGACTAGGTTTTCCAAAGGCACTCATCTTCGAGTTACTAAAACCGCCCTTCATCTTTCAACATGAACACTGAATCGTTTAATTTCCACCTTCATCAAGAAGGATACTGTTACTTGCTTGCTTTATATGTCATAAAGCCGGGGCTTACACCACGATGGCGATAATACACCACTACCACCAGTTGAAGAGCCCAGGTAAGTATTTCAATCTAAAATACTATAACAGCCAGTTTGTAGTATAATAAAAATACTAATCATTCGTAATTCTATTTGTTTGATCTGTTTCAAATGCAGAGCTAACAGAAAGTGTTTCTCCACTGAAGACCTACAACAGCACTGGACAAGTAATGCAGCAGTTAAAAATGTAGGTCGGCCAGGTGTGAGATGAGGATGGCAAGGTTCAATCTCAATCTACGGAAGTGATGAGTTGACTATTAAAGCTGTTCAGTCGGACATGATTCCAAACTCAGACCCAAATATGCCCCAGATTTTGGAGGGACGAAGTTCACATTCCGGTGAACGCAAATGTGTCACATATCACAAAACATAAATCATTAATTCCATTTTGATTACATGATTTTTTGGTTTTGCAAAAACAACTTCACTTCATTGGGGTTTCTGATCTCATCTTATTTCCGAGACTCTACTCAGCTATGCATTCCTTTACCATCTTCATTCTACGTCTGCATTATAAAGGGCTGTTACACCTTAGTTTTGAGAGCCAGGTTTGATCGTCCTTGAAAGTTTTACGCAGTTATGCCCACATTTTCCTTTAGTAGGAGCAAAATTTGTGTGTGATATTAGCATTAGCAATTTATCCTTGAAGTGTTTCAAACCACAGATTTAACTTCAATGCTAGCAAGTGTACACCCTTCCTGTCATTTGAATATTTTCTCATAAATCTTTTTATTCCGTAGGATAAGCAAATGAGGTTCACAACTTCTCAAACTCCTTCTCCATATGCCCGTCTCAACGAGTAGAAAACTCTTACTGTTAGCCAAGGACATGCAAACTTTTTACCCTCAGAATATAATGAATGAACACCTACCTAATGATAATCTATATACGTTTACAACTTCTCTAGGCAATGGTATCTTGCAGGGAATCGTTGGCCGTCTGTTGTGGAGATTTTCGCTGGTTAGCTCAACAGCTAAAGTAGAGACATATATCACGCATTGGGACAAATGAGGCGTATATGAGCTGATTTCTTAAAAATGCTTTTGTCTCGGTGAAAAAATACTCATTTCTTACAAACATGCATGCCTTTACTTCAACATGTTTGCCATTTGCAATTTTTCTTACCTAACGCTTAGCTTTTTTCCTCTTCAGAAAGGTTCGATATTCATCTAGTACGCATCTGATTAAAAGGATCTTGTCATATTTACATTACCTTTGTAAACCTAGATTATCTTTTCAGGTTTGATTAGCTCCATTTAATTTAGAATTTTTTTGTCAATAAGACAGTAAATTATTATTGATAATGCCATGAATCACTCATGAAAAGTATCATGCTTGCAGCATGTCATCACCAAGCTAAAAATACCTAAAATAACTTAAATTGAACCTTGTTAAATGAGTAGCCGATGTTCTTCTACATCGTTCCTATCTACAAAGATTTTGATGGATTTACCTTCACTCGCAAAGGACTGATTTGCATGTTGTTTCAAAAACCAAAAGACAGAAGTGCCTAAAAAGCTTACCTCCATCAACAGTGACCAAATGCAACGATGAAATTACTCTCTTTTAAGATGAAAGGGGTTTGGAATTTTTTTGCCTGCGGAACGGTGGAATTTTTTTGCCTTGAACTTCTGATGAGAATGACCTTCGTTCTATTAGAGTTCATCTCGAATGTTCTCGTTCAGCGTGGTGGCTCCATTTTCTTCCACGTAGCACTGCATGATGGGTTCTGGATAAACTAACGCTTACCCTTTGGGTGTATCTGGAAAGCGATAGAACTCAACGTTCAGTTTTCATCCAGGAGCCGAGCTAGCAGATTCATTTTTGTTAGATTGCAGGTGAAGACGAGACTGGGGTAAAGTGAAATCAACTACCAGAACTCTGTTCTGCATTATATTTTACACTCTACAACGACAAAGTCAGTGCAGTAAAACGAAGCACTGTTCTGGTGAAAAAATCAGCAAAAATGGGAATCGAAAAAGGTATGACCAATTTTTGAAGCCATAAAATTGTCTTCAGTTCCACATATTTCAGCCATATTTACTTCCCAGTCCCGGTAACTATAAGTGAGAGCAATTATTATAACATTCTAAAAGTTTCAGTTTGAAACTTTTTTGAATTTTTTCAGTTATTTTCTTTCTTTGACGACTCTGTGATGAACCTTTTATTGTATCATGTTTTGCGCGGCGTTTCTGGGGCATACACATAATGCAGTTGTGTATTTGTGTTTGTGTATGCAGCACCGTTTACTCGTACAAACAAGTCCTTTACACTGCGCATACACACGTTAGCGAATTTGTTTGTCTAACGATGGATCTTTTTGAATGGCTGAAGGCTTAATCTACCCTTGTTCATCAGGTTATCGTTTTATTTTCCTATTCAAATTGTATGACTGTCTCCATGATCACTCAGTGTGATATCAGCGCTTCTCCGTCTTATTGTTTGCCTAATGTATAATCGTTGTGGATGCAGAGTTCAAGCATTTTGGTTACCAAAGTCCGAATTTTTGGAGAGCTTACTTCGGTCATCAGCTGGTTAAACCACAAAAAATGGCTAGTGCGCACACTCCGATTTTGCTCATTGGCATTTGTGTGCCGAATGATGATTGGCTCGGTATCTTGATAATTTATTAAAATAAAACATACGGTGATGTTCTTGAAAAAGGTCCTTATTAGAAGATTTGGAGAGCCGGAGCGCGCGAGATAATTGCTGAAGTGCTAGCAAGGTAATAGGGAGGTGCTCAGAAGAGACCAATGAGAGAAAGGACCACTTCCAATACAGCGTTTGTACGCCCTAGGAACATAATCCTAATAATGTCAAGCACTGAGCGCATGACCACACTAGGGCGACTGATAGCGGGTGCGTAGGCCATAGTTTTACTATAGTTCAATACAAATCCTTGGATTATGGGGTAAAAACTAGTGGGTATTTGTTTCTTTCGCTATTCATCAGAATTCACGCGGTGTAGGCGTCCAAGAGAATTTGCAGAAGCATGTGGAGAGGCTTCACTGTGCCAACGGAGAGTTTGTAGGGGGATGTATTTTTGTACCGAGGTTAATGGAATTCTTGATTGGGTGTATAGTTGCTCAAAGCATTAGGTTAGCAGTAGAGCGCTCTGCTCAACTTATCCCCGCTTACGAGAAGTTGGAGAAAGGTAGTGGGTATTAAGACATCTATTGCCGGCAGCTCGTATTAAACAATGTTATATGTGCTTAAACATGGACCCTTGATTTAACTAATATGGTGTTATGCGTTTATTAGTGTCCTCTCGCTAAGTATTTTGACTGAGGGAGCCCTGTGTCCACCTCTTAGTTCAAAAAATCAAGTTATCAAGAGTTTTATAAGCTTAATCTACCTATAGCAAGAGTTTGGGGCACATGTTATAGACTGCTAGTCCAATGAAATTACAGTACTACTAGTAAGTATCCTTTACTTTTAATTCCTTTGGCATATCTACTTTCAGTGAAGCTCGGACAGGTGGTCAAACTCTCAGTAATAGAACGGAAGCGCGCGGTCGAGGGAATGAGCACTTTAATATGCATGATAGAGCTATTTAACACAAGACAGGTCAAATAGACCCTACCAATTCATAAGACGATGAAACTTTTTTCACACCATGATGAGAACAAAGAGTAACTCACCATGCTTTACTGTTATGAGATGTGCTTTGTTCAGCAATTTTCCATCTTATCAAAACGCTCATATCTTGTCTTTCAGAGCTTTCTTTGCATGTTATTAATGACGGACGCAAGAATCCGAAACGGTAACGAGGGCTCGTTTCAGGGGATGGTTAACGAATCACGCTCCCGAGAGTAATAGCAATGGATTTATTAGGCGTTATGCAGAAGGTTGACAATCAATAAGTAAACTATCACTATGTCATTATGAAATGGTAGTGGTACCACCGGATAATGTACCCACTTTAAAGGACTCCTGTGTTTTTTGTACAATCATGAGATTGTCATTCTTATACACTCGCTACTATTTCGCAATTTTTGAGATAAACTTGCTGAGTTGATCTCCAGTTAGATTTTTAACGCGAATGTTAATTTATAGGAACAGTTATAGAATGCTACTATAAGCATCAACCATCGCATGTTACTGCAAATCGTTTTCCATAATAGAGGGTCCCTTAAGCAGCACACACAAGATACCTGTTACCTCATGTTAATAAAATAACTACAGCCGAAATATTACGGTATAAATAGGGAATATATCATAAGGTCAACTGCAAAAAGGAAATAACGATGATGGTTCGGATAGAGGGCATATTTATAACGTGCCAATATTCTCTGATCAGCCACGGACCACTGCTCTTTGTCTACAGGCACCGAACTTTCGGGTGATGTGCGTTGTAGTATTTATCTTGCGTTCCATCACATCCACACCTGAGCACTACTGCTTCTGCCCAAAACAACCGTATATGTTAATTCCAAAGCGAATATGCAAGGCAATATGCTGAAGAATTCTTGTAACAACGCCAAGACAATGTGCGGGCAATCGAAAGGCTGTTTTCTAGGACTTCATTAACACAAGATCCTGGAGAAACTGAGTATTTTCTGGCAGTTTACTTCTTTTGATACGCAGACAAGGCTTACATTGACGCACATAATATGTTATTATAATCAATACAAGGTGAAGCCTACACTGAGACATATGGCAAGATTAATCCAGCGAGTGAGAGAGTGAACAAATTCCGACTGAGATGAAACATCGCCATTCATTGTGTGATAGCCACCGTCAGCACCGTACAGGCTGATGATTAGTGATCGAGTGTATAATGGCGTATAAACAACACATGTCTGTATCTAATGTGTTTTACTGTTGGATACTATCTCTCTCTAGCTGTATGCTTTATTATTTAATATTTGTTACCGAGTGTTTTATTAAAATATGTATGAGCGTTGCTGTATGACAATAGTCTATTATAAGCGATGTCTATTGATGACCGTTACGCGTCTAAGGATATAAGAACGAGACCGTGAACAGCACGGTATGACCCCCCGTCCACAAACACAACACCCTTCATAGTTCAATGCCTCTGGCTTACAAATCTAATGATCTGCGATGCCAGTACCTGACGATGAGTGTGTACTCAACCATGCACAGCTGTTATGTAAAGAAACTAATGTTTCTACGCATAACGTTCCGCATAAAGATGAATGAAATTTTAATGGGATATAATGGGCAAAAGTTATATAAACAATTGGCGACATCATCCGGTCTAATGTTTTGAGTGCTGGCATCGCACTTAAAGTCATATACGCGATGACAGTCAGGTCACAGCTCTTAGTATAAATGGTTCTAGAGGTATGGAGCAATTCCAGTTTATTCTGGGAAGTAATCAATGTCTTATATGTTCCCTCACTTTACAGTAGCAAAAATGACAAAAAGTATCTGAGAATGGGTTAGTAAGCTAAATATTGCCTATCAAATTATGGAAAAATGCGAAAGAGTGTCTACCTATTTAATGGGCACCCAAATAGAGGGCTTTGACTCAGTTAATTTATAACTAGCCATTAGGCTGCATACAACATCAATTGACCCCAGATCTGAAAGGCAAGGAAGCTAATTACTATGATGCTACATGAAGTTACCATTCGATAGCAAATAACATCAATAACATGCAAAAACGCTCATCAATATCAATTTGCATAGGGCGCATTAAGTATTATGAGCAGTGCCCACGCCGGAATTTTCAGTGGCTACCAATCGATCTATGTGGTTAACACTCTGCTGTTTTCCACTGTGCTATTAACGGACATTTCTGCGACTGGTCTCGGCGTTCGGTCCTCCGAAAGCGCTATCAGTATTTTGTCAGAGCCGGTATGTATAGTAACGCCAGGTCGAAGGTCGTTCGGCCTAGTACATTGCTTTCCGTCAGGATCCAACGTTAGCAGACCGCATTAACGATCACGTCCGAGTCAGGTAAAGGCCCACTTCTCCAGTTCCGTGATGGCCGCCAATTGCTGCAATGTCATTCGAACCACCGTCTTTGACGATCTTCTTCAGGCTCATTGACCGTTGGAAAATGAAAGCCAGGGACGGCGTCCACCTTGTAGCTCATTGTCAGGATCTCCAGCAGCGAGAATGCGTAGCGATTTGAAGAAAGGAGAGCGCAGTGGTGAGCCCATCCAAGCCCTGAAAAATCGTAGTATTGTGAATTGACATAATAATTGTGTTGGTTTGAAGAAAAAGAAAGTAGAGCATACCGTCATGTGATATATACAACAGAATTCGGTGTAGTATCTGTAGTTGTCGCTGTCTTTTATTGCAGCATCCACACCACTCTCAGTTTCAAAGACTCCACGCTGCGTCATTGGCTGGGAAGAAGGGTGAACGAAACATGCGTTGAAGGGCTTTCCCACAGTTCGATTGGCTGATATTTTTGAAGGTTCCGAACAAGCTCGGAAGTGAGACCAATAGCTGCTATCTAGTTGGGCTGGTAGGACTGGTGGCTGATGCAAAATTGGTCCGGTGATGGCTGCGAGCTCCTCGTCACTAATTTTCCGATGCTTCGGGTTGTTCACCGTGGAAGCCACGTGAGCGTATAAGCTCAAGTCAAGCACTTTCACTGGAATCCCACAACCTGTCAAAGATTCATGAAACATTCTAAAAGTCAGTTTCCCATCCAGTTTTTACACCTGTTAATTCATAATGCTCAATAAATCTTACCTGCAGCTTCAAATATCCACTCTAGACAGGCCTTGGTCTTTCAAGTCGGATTGTAGAGCAAAGAGGTAGAAAGTTCCATCCAGCAAGGTTTTTGTCACAATGCTACAATGAAAACGTAAGTTTTCGTAAGGCATTTGATTACATCTCTTTCACATTTATTCGTCAACATATTCTTGCCCTATCATCAATCATCTTGAAGGATGAGTACATTGGCTATTTTTGTATGATCAAATAAAAGTTTTTCCGGATTTTTCGTTTCGCTGTTCTACTATGCACCGTTAATTATTAATCATTCATTAACAAACAGATTGCTTGGGAGTGTTTGACAATTTGAAAGAAACAAAAGTATTTATTTTTGCTACACACGGAATATATGTAGGTTTCAACATCAACATACAACTATCAAAGATCGTGAGAACTGTGTTGCAAATCTTATGCAACATGGTGAATGACTGCTCATTTGTCGGCTCATCCGCTTAATCGGTAAACCGGCGTTTTCCTCCCGGGTAACTTCCCCCAGAGCGTCAATTTGCTCCCGGTGCCACTTCCTCCCAGACCAGTTTGCTCCCCCATGCCAACTTCCTCCCAGCTTAACTTCCTCCCCGGTCAAGATGCTCCCAGGTCAACTTGCTCCCCGTGCAACATGCTCCCTCGGGGTTTGCTCCGGTACTATTTTGCTCCCATACTTTAGGTTTAACAGGCTTATGCAGAAATTGTGAGATGTTGTAATGACGGAAGTTTTTAGGAGCAATGATTATCACACTAGTTAGTTGTCTAATCCAATGCACTTTGTATTCCAATCCTCAATTACACTATTGTCCTAAAGACTTAATATGCTACATAAATATACAAAATAGATAAATGTGCAGGTCAATTTAAAATAAACGGGGAAGGACAGAAAATGGAGAGTATCAAACTTCTAAAATTCGACACAATTAAAAATTCGAGATGTGGCCAATATAGTTTTTAGAACTGTTAATACGTAACTTGTGACCCGGGTTGTCATGAAGTAGATTTAGATTTATGTAGGACATGATAAGTGATATTAAAACACGGTGAAACTTGTTTTAACGGCGTTTTGTTGGTTATAACGGTTCAAATAGGTATACGGGCAGAATCGGGTAATGTAAATCTACTTCATGACAACCGGTCACAAGTTACGTATTAACAGTTCTAAAACTATATTGCCACATCTCGAATTTTTAATTGTGGTCGATTTTAGAAGTTTGATACTCTCCATTTTCTGTCCTTCCCCCGTTTATTTTAAAATTTGACCTGCACATTTATCTATTTGTATATTTATGTAGCATATTAAGTCTTTAGGACAATAGTGTAATGAGGATTGGAATACAAAGTGCATTGCGATTAGACAACTAACTAGTGTGATAATCATTGCTCTAAAAACTTCCGTCATTACAACATCTCACAATTTCTGCATAAGCCTGTTAAACCTAAAGTATGGAGCAAAATAGTACCGGAGCAAACCCCCGAGGGAGCATGTTTGCACGGGGAGCAAGTTGACCTGGAGCATCTTGACCGGGGAGGAAGTTTAAAGCTGGGAGGAAGTTGCATGGGGAGCAACTGGTCTGGGAGGAAGTGGCACCGGGAGCAAATTGACCTCTGGGGGGAAGTTACCCCGGACGAAAACGCCGGTTACCGATTAAGCGGATGAGCCGACAAATGCCAGTCATTCACCATGTTGCATAAGATTTCAACACAGTTCTCCACGATCTTTGATAGTTGTATGTTGATGTTGAAACCTACATATATTCCGTGTGTACAAAATAAATACTTTTGTTTCTTTCAAATTGTCAAACACTCCAAGCAATCTGTTGTTAATGAATGATTAATATTAACGTGCATAGTAGAACAGCGAAACGAAAATCCGGAAAAACTTTTATTTGATCTTACAAAAATAGCCAATGTACTCATCCTTCAGATGATTGATGATAGGGCAAGAATATGTTGACGAATAAATGTGAAAGAGATGTAATCAATGCCTTACGAAAACTTACGTTTTCATTGTAGCATTGTGACAAAACCTTGCTGGATGGAACTTTCTACCTCTTTGCTCTACAAGCGACTTGAAAGTGGCCAAGCTTGTCTGGAGTGGATATTTGAAGCTGCAGGTAAGACTTATTGAGCACTATGAATTAACAGATGTAAAAACTTGATGGGAAACTGACTTTAGAATGTTTCATGAATCTTTGACACGTTGTGGGATTCCAGTGAAAGTGCTTGACTTGAGCTTATACGCTCACGTGGCTTCCACGGTGAACAATCCGAAGCATCGGAAAATTAGTGAAGAGGAGCTCGCAGCCATCACCGGACCAATTTTGCATCAGCCTCCTGTCCTACCAGCCAAACTAGATAGCAGCCATTGGTATTATTCCGAGCTTGTTCGAAGCCTCTAAAAATATCGGTCAATCGAACTGTGGGAATGCCCTTCAACGAATGTTTCGTTCATCCTTCTTCCCAGCCTATGACGCAACGTGGAGTCTTTGAAACTGAGAGTGGTTTGGATGCTGCAGTTAAAGACAGCGACAACTACAGATACTACACGAATTCTGTTGTATGTATCACATGACGGTATGCTATACTTTCATTTCTTCAAACCAACACAATTATTATGTCTAATTCGTAGTACCATGTATTTACTATTATTGCAGGGCTTGGATGGGGCTCACCACTGCGCTCTCCTTTCTTCAAATCGCTACGCATTCTCGCTGCCTGGAGATCCTGACTATGAGCTACAAGGTGGACGCCGCTCCCTGGTTTTCATTTTCCAACTGTCAATGAACCTGAAGAAGATCACTGATGGGTGCTAGGTGGCGATGAAAAAGCAATTAGGAAACACGATTGGCCGATAACAACGACAACAATTTGATAGGCTTCGAACGAAGGAGACCATCAAGAAATGGGAGAAATAACAAGCAGAACAATGACAGAAGCAGGACGAAATTCAGCGTGGTATAATACTGTAGCCCTGGGCAAGATATTGATGAGACGTTGGTTATGGAGACGTTATGTTTTTACTTTGATGGTAATTTCATAAGATATTTGTTAGTTGTTTTGTTAGTTGTCAATAAGTCCTGAAGAAAGTGTTGTAAAAACACAGAAAGCTAGACTACAAATAAACTAATCAAAATGACCTCTCTGACTGTTCCTTTCGAATTCATCAATGAGTTTTGTTGCAGTATCCAGTTTTATTACGAGTCAGCATGTCCTTAAATAATAGAACTTATTTTCATTGTCACTACTTTGTAGGAATCTAGGAATTGAGTTACTCATTCTCAGATACTTTTGGTATTTTGTATTAATGAGGAAATATAAGAATAGATGTACTTCCCAAATAAATGAAAATGTAACACCTTAAAAATCATAAACTTGTTTGTCTTGCATTGCTTAAGGGCTGCAGCATCAAAATACATACGAATGAGATGCAATTGATATTACTTTGTTCATTACCATTCATTCATGCACGTAATAGAACTTTTATCAAAGAGCAGTGGCTTCAACACACTCATCGTCTGTTCTGCAGATATTAGATAGTAGCCAGACATTGAACGCTTCAGTAACATCATCAAACATCAGTTAAATCAATAATTAGAAAAAATATACCAGACACCTTGTTATACCATTATCATATCACAACATCATGCTATGTGCTACGTAAAATGAATAGGAGTCTGATTAGCTCGAATTTTTCAACACGGGAAATATTGCTAGATAAGTTGTGATGCAAAATCAACCTTATTCTTCAATCTAAACCTTGCCATATCAGAAAATACCAGCTTCTCAGGAACAGTTGCTAAATATGTCTAGAGCAGCACTTCGATGCCGACCATTTGTCTTGGCGTTGTTACAAGAATTCTCCAGCATAATGACCCTGCAAATGCTGTAATTAAATACGGTTGTTTAAAGGAGAAAAATGAGTAGTGTCAGTCATGTCAACATCCTCTCTCCA
>LJIJ01004195.1:0-15646 GCA_001718145.1 Orchesella cincta
ATTACGTTGTTAACACAGAAATTTGCTTTTGCAGTTCAGTGTTTTGTGTGTTCAGTGAAGCTTGTTGTTTCTGCAATTTTTGCACTATAACTTTATGTTCTTCACTAGTTGCTTTATGGCTTCCTCTCTCTTTTACCAGCTCTATTTTTAACTCTGTAATATCATTTCGAAGGGTCAACTTTTCACTCAAAACTGTACACGTTTCTGATCGCAGTGTGGCTTCAGTCTGCTGTTGCTCCTCTGCTTTCTTTAGTAACTCCTCATTCTTGCAAATGAGCATTACATTATTTTCAGCTATTGTCTTGTTCCGCTCCAAAACCTCATCGTGTGTCGACTTCAAAACTGCGTTATGTCTTATATATTCCAAATCACTCCTTAAGTTCTGATTCGAAGTCTTGCGGAGCTGAGTTCGGATTCTAAATTAACCACTCTTTGACGGAGTTATTTAACTCAGAGTTTTCAGTTCTGGAGCTCATTTCTTGTGGTAATCCATCTTGAATGTGAAACTTAGCTTTACATTCAACTTAGTTCACCGAATTTCAATAAATACGTATAGGAAGAACAAACTTGGTTTGGTGCATAATCTGATAATCTATTCTGAAGCACTTGTTGAAGGAAAAAGTTTGAGAACAAAGGTAAATTTGAACCATTCTCCACAACAGCTTGAAAGTAAATGGTGCTGAGCTGAGCTGTGCATGGAAAGTAAATGGTTTGTATGGTAATTTTCTGGAAAGGCAAATGGACTGGATCGAGTGCGCTATTTTTTTAAGATGAGTCAATGTTATTTGTCGTTCCTTCTCATAGCTCGCTGTCTGTTTGTATTACTTACTCAACGTTTTAGAATGGTGCGTGTGCGTGTGTGGTGGCTGGATGAAAAAGGTTGAAATGTAGAGATAACATATATAATGCGTTGTGGCTGAAAATAGTAAGCCACAGAAATATAGTATGTATACATATAGTTGGAATGGTAGTCAGTCAATGTCTTAAAGCAAAAGGAGATCATGGGAGCAGAATCGGTATGTAAAATGGGAAGTTGCGGTTATGGGTTTAGCTAACTTTATTTTTCGAGTGACAGGGTTATTGGATTATCACAGTTTAACGAGAATGAAAGGATGGAGGCTAGCATGTCAAAATTGTTTTCACGGTCTCATCAACCTCAAAAGTCTGAAAATCTCTACTGTTAATATTTTTAAATGTAAATTTGAATTAAGATGTGACAATGGTCAATATAAACATTTTGTATACCTATTAAAGGGCCAAAACTGTGATGATGCTAAAAATTCAGTCCAAAATCGATTAAGCGGTGGTTGCAGATTTGATACAAAAGTTAAAAATTTCGTGAAATAAAGTATGCGTGAGACCTACTTGTTTACTATACAATCTATTTTTGTCGCCATTTTTTCAGTTCCTTTTTTAGAAAACGAGTACGATTAGAAAAAAGTTACAAACGTTGGTGAGTGAACAGCACAATAAAGCATGAGTTTCCTTCATCCATGTTAGCAGGGCAAAGGATAACTATTTCCTCAAGCCCACAAATGTATCAAAGTTGAGTCATCATCATCGTGCTGTTTGCTTCAACGCAGTAATCTCCGAGCTGTGGGGGTAAATAAAAGACTCGGCGTTTGCTGTGAACCCTTTACTTTAACAGATCATATCGTGATTTCGTTCACAACTTTTTTTCGAGGAAGACAATTTGGAATCTGAGAGATTCAATCGACTGGTTTGATTGTTGTAAGCTTTGCACGTGCCTCTACAGGGATTATCAACCAAGCTCGGTTGCCTTCGTGGATGAAGTTTGATTTTGAACTTTATCATTTCGACTGCTCTCTTTTTCTAACATTGCATTGTGGTTCCTTCTAAATGCTGGTTCCTCCGTTTTACATGAAAATACTTAGTGGTTGATGCGTTTTATCGTTTATGATTTTCCGATTGTTTGTCTGCATTTGCAGCTCATGCACAAGTTTTTAATGACCAAACTAAACGAGGTTACTACGTATTTCACGGTTGCAGTTCCAAAGGAACAGCCTGCACAATGCATGACTAACTGAATGTATTTGGTTTGCATTGGTTCTTTGAGTGTTGTCAAGAAAGCAGGCATAATTAGATAAAAAAAAATTTAACACGCACATTTTTGAGTTTGTATTGTTTTGGCGTTGGCAGATCCTCATGTTTCTGTTTCCTGAAAAAATGGTTGTCCTTGTTTGTTTTGCACCATTCAAATTCATGCATTCAAACATAAAGATAAAAATTCGGACTGGACTATACTTGATGCATAAATGAGCATATGAGAGCTGAATGAAAACAAGAATTACATAACCACGATGCTTACATGTATGTACTTAGTCTTTTTCATCGTGTCATACCAATTATTACATCTCCATTTGGCTTTTGCAACACTTAATAAATGGCAGCTTCGAAAAATGTCAATCCAATGAATCCGAATCCGATGCTCTTCATTGGAAAATGAAGCTTGTGCTTTTTTATCGTTCGAGTCATGGGTAATGTGCTATGCTAATAAGAAGTCCAGAGTAAGATGAAAAATCCAATTTCTTTACCGTAGGTTAAAATATCAGGAAGCACTTCTATTTTAATGTTTGGTAGACAAAATCAGACTTTTGATTCACCAAAACATATCAAAGATGACATAATTTTTCTAGCAGATGAACGTAAAAGTAATTTTAAGGCATAATTCACGTTGTCATGAAAGCTGGAACGCAAAATGTTTGGTTATTATTTGCAAAATTTTCATCTATTTCTGTTGTCAACGTGGGTGTCTATCCCGACAATTAAAACCATGTCACCATTACATTTTGCAGAATGGCTGCTGTGGAAGCATTCATTTAGATGAATCTGCAGTCTTTTTAACACACACACAAACTTTAAAGTCAGACTTAATATATTAGAAGGAGCAGGACAGTCATGTTTTGTAACAAACAAATGTAAGGAGAAGTGGTACAGTTGTCGACTGATCGTAGTGGTGTTTTGTTTAGATTTATTAGTCATATAACTTCAGCCGTTTGTGGTTAAGCAAAACTTTCTTGGAATTCATTTTACAAAACATATACGAGCACATTTACAAACACTATGACTTCAGTTGGGATCCTTATTACCACCAGATTCGACTTTTCACATTATATTAAATATACTAATAATTATCGGGATATTCTGAACAATTCATTATTTTCTACAGTGAACTATTTACACTTACGATTAATTGACTGATGATTTCATGCATTAGCTCTAATCTAAGTTGCGTAATGAAATATATTCTTCAAATATTGACATTGTACATGCTCGAAGATATTATACTGGGAGGAACATAATATATATAACCTGAAGCAATACAAAACTACCATAATACTAAAAACTCAACTTACAAAAGCTTTTCCCCAACCAATACTTCAAATCGTACTATTGCAATATTGTCACTTTTTCACCAATAATAAAAATATTATAACATACCACGTAATTAATTGGGAAGCAAGCAATATAAGCTGTTCTGAAAAAACTATCGCCTAACCGATTTAAATTTTACAATTAAACAGCTTTGGTTGTCTGTCCTGCATTTTGAGGTGGTTGAATTTTAGGTGCAGGTAACGAAAGATGACCGTTTGGTTTTGAGGTATGGTGAGATCATAGATCGACGGGGAATTTCATGAAAAGAATATTATGGCAGCCATTCATTGCGCTTCACACTAATTTTTCAAACTTCCATTAATGTGTCACACAGGCTAAATTTCAACGTGCCATCTCCTTTATTTGATCGAAATTAGTTTTGAATAACTTCGAAATTCGGTTACAGATTGTTTTGTCAGAAAATAAAAAATGTAACGCATAGTGACGAATTTTCATAGCAGTTTATATTGCTTGCTTCCCCAATTAACTAACAGGAAGAATTTTTCAGTACCCAATAATTATTCTTATGTCTTATACACACCACTGTCTTCTCAAACCGCTTATCTGAAAATCTACATGGAATCTCGAAATGAAGTGGGTAATATTCTCATTTAGTCGGCATTGTCATCAACGTCAAAACTGTTTGTATCGCCCATTAGTTTTTTTCTTTGAACCGTAGCTGCTACTATACCTTCACGCTTCGTCATCTCTGGAATATATACTGGTCGAGTTCATTCTTCAGTTATTTTCAGTACCTAAAAACAGTTTTAAAATGAAAATATTAATTGAAATAATCACCTCATGTTGAAATAAAAATTAATGTATGATTGTAGCCACCTACCCAAATAAACACCGTTCATCGACTGCTTTTTCTTGTAAACATTCCAAAAGTAGAAAAGTAGTTGATCCTGAGAAAATTTCTGTAAACGGAAAAACATGATTCATTAGTTCATTACTTTAACTTTTATGAAATGGCAATGGTATTGCATAAACAAGTCGCGTACAAATACGGTAATCATTATCATCATCACCTTTGGGCTCAGTTTCTCGCTTCTTGTTCGGCGTTTCCTCACAAAACCCATCTTTCTCCTGATTGTCGCTTGGATGTTGTGGCTTGTAAATGGTCAAACGAGTGGCAACACCATTGTTCAATACATGTTCAAGGATGTTGTTCTTTGAGCTGAGAGTTTGTACCTGCTCATTAGCTACTTGCAATTGTGCCACAAGCGTTTGTAGTGAATGATTCACCGTTCCGTCAGCACTTATTCTGGCAAGACTATTCTTGTAACAATCCGCGAGCATTCTAATGAGGTAATTCGCTCCTTCTGGATTGTCAAGCATAGTAACTTTTTCCCGTAAGCTGCGTTTTGAGGACTGACAATCTCCAATCTTTTTCTTTTGATTCATTTTCCAATTTAGCAAGATCCTTCTTGACAAAGTCTACGACAAACTGTTTATGGCTTATTTCCTCCTTTTGGGTTACTATCAGTGAGGCGTTCTCATGCAGCTGCTTTTTTAATAATTCTATCTCACCCTTCAGCTCCCAATTAGTTTCAATGAAATGTCCATAATGAACGCTTTCTGACGTTTTCTTCATATTTACGATGGAATTCAGATTTTCAATTCTTTTCTGATACGTCTTCAGCTGGCCGATGCATATCATCCTTTTCTTTGCTCATGGCATGCATCTGTAGCCTTACCGCTGCATTTGTTCTTTGCTCTTTGTTTTCACTTTGTGCCACACGCGTCTTTAGAGTTTCAATGGTTTTAAATCAGTGTACGATTGGTTTTGTGATCAGCAACTTGCTTTTGTAGGGTTTCCACCTGTATCTTTGCCATCCTGTAAGTTGTCTTTGTAGTGTTTTAACCCGGGTCTTTAGCTCGTAATTATTGGCGATTTTTTCTTTCAAAGTTGAACTTTTATTTTGCAGTTCTTGCTTCAACTTTTTCGCCCTTCTTTGAAAGCCTCTCATTTTCACTTTTCAAACTATCATTCCTTTCCGAAATGCCATGATTAAAAATTTCTAAATATTTCTTTTCCTCTGAAAGGTTCTTATTCCAATTTTCCAGAGTTTTGTTAGCCTTCAAAATATTTTCATACGAATCACCCAAGCTTGTTTTTGGCTTAGACAACTCTTCATTTTCAATTACCAACAACTTCAGCTTGTCCCTATCACTACGCAAATCATTTTGCAGCACTAGTATTTGCGCGTTCGCCTTACTAAGCTTGTCACGAACCTCCTCCACCTCATTAGTTTTTGTCGATGATCGCTGAAAGACAGTTCTTTTTCCAACTTTCGCACTTTCACTTCGTAGTTTTTTGCAGCTTTTTCTCGTTTCTCTGTCTCCTCTTTCAGCTTGAAGTTTAAATCCACCTGAAGGATCAGATTTTGATCCAAAACCTTATCGTGTGTAGACTTTAGAGAAGTGAGTTCGGATTGTAAATCAAGTACACTTTGACGAAGTGTATTCAACTCAGAGTTTCGTGTTCTGGTCATAGTTTGGTTTGGTTTGGAACCCATTATGATGGATAAGTTTAGTTGCAATGTTGTTGGAAATACTGGCAGCAGTATCGACACTTTTTAATTAAACTTGAGTTAGATTGAATAACTGGCACGGCATGTGTGTGCAGAAAGAGCAAACTAGTGGTGGTTTTGCTACATAGGGTGATAAAACACTTTAAACTGTAAAAATGTGAGAGCAAAGTCAAATTCATGAACCGTTCTCAACAAGAGTAGGAGTAGGAGTGGTACTTCAATATTAGGAAAAGGACTAAAGTCTTACTTATGTCCCATAAGTATGTAAACAAATGTATTCGTGACGTGAATGAAAGCTGCTTCAGTAAGAAATATGGCTACGTAGCCAAGATCGAGTAAAGGTTTTCCAGCTTCTGATAGTGCACATTTCTGGTTGATGCGGTTGCAGGCTCAGATAAGGTTGTGCATGAATATAAATAGGGCTATAATAATATGGCTTGTGGTTGTTTTAACCAAGAGATAAATGAGAGGAGTACACTTGTTGATTTCATAGAAGGTATACAACTAAACCGATGCGTTGGCTGGTTATGAGTCACAAGTTGGACAAGTAATCAAAAGTATGTAACTCAATCGTCTCCTCAAACAAACCTGCGATACCAAGAGAAAAATTAACAGAATCTGACTGAACAAGAACTTCAAAATGGGATTAAGTATATTTTCCAAAACAAAAGAACCTTGTAATTCAAAGGGGTTTGCTGCTGAAAAAATAAATACCGTGATACTATGCCATGTATGGGTTTTAAAGTACAAAAAAGTACCCTTTCTGTATTTCTTTCACAATAGTCTTGTCTTGGTGAACACGGATTTCATTATGCGTATTGTCACATATTCATACGGATTTGAGGTCTCGTTAACATGATCATTATTGAAAGAATACTGGGGAGTGCGAGAACATTTTTTCACATAAAATGTTATCTTATTTCCCTTATCTTTTTTAGGACGTCTAAAAAAGGGTAAAAAACATTTTTAAAAGCTCGAACAACATATTTATTACTGTGAACAAAAATGTTCTCGTCACTCCTCCCAGTATTTCTTTCAATAATGACTCATGTTAACGAGACCTCAATTTCTTTTGATTTGTGACAATTCGTATAATGAATCCGTGTTCACTCCAAGACAAGCTTGTTTGTGACCAAAATTACAGAAAGGGTACTTTTTTGTGCTTTGAACCCATGTACATGCATAGCATCACGGTATTTATTTTTTCAGCAGCAAAACTTTGAATTACAAGGTTCTTTTGTTTTGGAAAAATATACTTAATCCATTTGAAGTTCTTGTTCAGTCAGATTCTGTTAATTTTTCTCTTGGTATCGCAGGTTTGTTTGAGGAGAGGATTGAATTACATACTTTTGCTCTACATGCCATTAGTTGTGACTCATAACCAGCAACGCATCGGCTCAGTTGTATACATTCTATGAAATCAACAAGTGTGCTCCTCTCATTTTATCTCGTGTTTAAAACAACCACAAGCCATATTATTACTATGGCCCTATTTATATTCATGCACAACCTTATCTGAGCCTGCAACCGCATCAACCAGAAATGTGCACTATCAGAAGCTGGAAAACCTTTACTCGATCTTGGCTACCGTAGCCATATTTCTTACTTGAAGCAGCTTTCATTCACGTCACGAATACATTTGTTTACATACTTATGGGACATAAGTAAGACTTTAGTACTTTTCCTAATACTGAAGTATCACTCCTACTCCTACTGTTGTTGAGAACGGTTCATGATTGTGTCTTTGCTCGCACACTCGAACAGTTTAAAGTGTTTTAAAGCCTTATGTAGCAAAACCAGCATTAGTTTGCTCTTTCTGCACACACATGCCGTGCCAGTTATTCAACATAACTCAAGTTTAATTAAAAAGTGTCGATACTGCTGCCAGTATTTCCAACAACATTGCAACTAAACTTATCCATCATAATGGGTTCCAAACCAAACCAAACTATGACCAGAACACGAAACTCTGAGTTGCTACACTTCGTCAAAGTGTACTTGATTTACAATCCGAACTCACTTCTCTAAAGTCTACACACGATAAGGTTTTGGATCAAAATCTGATCCTTCAGGTGGATTTAAACTTCAAGCTGAAAGAGGAGACAGAGAAACGAGAAAAAGCTGCAAAAAACTACGAAGTGAAAGTGCGAAAGTTGGAAAAAGAACTGTCTTCAGCGATCATCGACAAAACTAATGAGGTGGAGGAGGTTCGCGACAAGCTCAGTAAGGCGGACGTGCAAATACTAGTGCTCCAAAATGATTTTCGTACTGATAGGGACAAGCTGAAGTTGTTGATAGTTGAAAATGAAGAGTTGTCAAAGACAAACACACGCTTAGCTGATTCCCATGAAAATATTTTGAAGGCGAACAAAACTCTGGAAAATTTGAATAAGAACCTTTCAGAGGAAAAGAAATATTTAGAAATTTTTAATCATGATATTTCGGAGAGGAATGATAATTTAAAAAGTGAAAATGAGAGGCTTTCGAAAAAGGCAAAAAAGTTGGAGGAGAAGATGCACGTGCGTCAAAAAGATAAAGGATACCTCGCAATTCGCAAGGTAGAAGAAAAGTCGAGGGAAAGGGCCAACCGGATTTACATTTTGGAACAACAACTTGAAAGGCTCCGTGGATGTAAAAAAGGACGTGAAGTGGAACATTTTGAGGTTAAAAAGTTGAAGCAAGAGCTACAAAATAAAAGTTCAACTTTGAAAGAAAAAATCGCCAATAATTACGAGCTGAAGACCCGGGTTGAAACTGTACAAAAGCAACTTACAGATGCAAAGATGCAGGTGGAAACCTTACAAAAGCAAGTTGCTGATCACAAATACCAATCGGACACTGATTCAAAAACCATTTCAACCCTAAAGATGCGTGTGGCACAAAGTGAAAACAAAGAGCAAAGAACAAATGCAGCGGTAAATATGTTGAGGCTGCAGATTGACACCATGAGCAAGGAAAAGGATGATATGCATCGGCAGCTGAAGACGAATCAGAAAAGAATTGAAAATATGAGTTCCATCATAAATATGAAGAAAACGTCGGAAAGCATTAATTATGGACGTCTTATAGAAACTAATAGGGAACTGGAGGGTGAGGTAGAAAATTTAAAAAAGCAGCTGCATAACAATGCCTTACTGCTAGTAGCTCAAAAGGAGGAAATTAGCCATAAACAGTTTGTCGCAGACTTTGTCAAGAAGGATCTAGCTAAATTGGAAAATGAGTCAAGAGAAAAAGATGAGAAATTGTCAGTCCTCAAAAAGCAGCTCGCGGAAAAAGTTACTATGCTGACAATCCAGAAGGAGCGAATTACCTCATTAAAAATTGCTTCAGATTGTTACAAGAATAGTCTTGCCAGAAAAAGTGCTGACGAAACGGTGAATCATTCACTACAAACGCTTGTGCCGAATTGCAAGTAGCTAATGAGCAGGCACAAACTCTCAGCTTAAAGAACAACATCCTTGAAGATATATTGAAGAAAGCGGATGAACTTATTGCGATCCAGAGCCAGAACCTAAAAAACAATGGTGTTGCCACTCCTTTGGACCATTTACCAAGTGAAAGGTCAAATTTCCAAGCTCAGGTTGAAGATTTTCAGTCTGAAGGTCTACCAGAAATGACACCTGAACTCAATCAATCGGTTGGAACGCAATCCTCCAAGTTAGTAGCGAATGAAGCAGTAAATAATCTTAGATTGGAGATTCGCTCGCTTGCGAAATTGACTGGTCTGACGACTGAAAAGAAACGCCAGCAAGCCATAACCTCCAAGCGAAAATCAGGAGAGCAAGATGGACTTTGTGAAGAAACTTCCAAGAAAGCGAGAAACTGAGCCTGAAGGTGATGATGATAATGATTACCCGTATTTGTACCTTGTTTATGCCAATTCATAAAAATTAAAGAAACTAATGATTAATGTTTTTCTGTTTGCAGTGATTCTCTCAGGACAACTACTTTTCTACTTTTGGAGGGTTTACAAGAAAAAGCAGTCGGTTTATTTGGGTAGGTGGCTACAATCATACATTAATTTTTAATTCAACATGAGGTGATTATTTCAATTAATATTTTCATTTTTAAACTGTTTTTAGGTACTGAAAATAACTCGACAGAATGAAAACTCGACCAGTATATATTCGAGAGATGACAAAGCGTGAAGGTATAGTAGCAGCTACCGGTTCAAAGAAAGACACTAATGTGGCGAAAAGGGGTATGCTTTCTCACGATGATACAACCGTTTTGATGTTGATGACAATAATGCAGACTAAATGAGAATATTGCCACATCATTTCGAGCATTCCCGTGTTTCAGATTTTCAAGATAAATGTTGAGAAAACAGTGGTGGTTTTTTAATAAGAACAAGTTATTGGTACTGAAACCCCTTGCTGTTAGTTTAATTAATTACGTGTATGACATAACATTTTTATTGCGGTGAAAAAGTTGTGTATTGAAGTTATTGTTTGGGGGGAAAAGCTTTGTAAGTTGTAGTTTTTATTATTATGTTAGTTTATATTGCTGTAATTTATATTTATATATTATGTTCATTCCAACGTGAATATTTTCGGGCATGTATATTGTCATTATACTTAAAAATATATTTTTAATTAGAGCTAATGTATCAGTCAATTAAGTGTAAGTGTAAATAGTTTATTGTAGAAAATAAGAATTGTTCAGAATTATCCCGATAATTATAGTACATTGATTTAATATAATGCTGAAAAGTCGAATCTGATGGTAATTAAGGATTTTCCAATTGAAGTCAATAGTTTGTTAATTGTGCGCGCATATTGTTTTGTGAAGTGCCATGGAGGACTTGTAAAGTACAATAATTTTTGTTAAAGCTGGAGGTGCTATATTGTCTTGTGTTTGAAATCGATCGTTAGTCAAAGGACGAAGATGGCTATTCCCACAGGAAAATTGGTGGTGGAATCCAATGATCCTCGGATTAACTACAACTTGCTTCCGGGGGAGACGTTGCTAACTTGTCCGTATAATTATTATCATGCGGTTTTGTAAGTTGTTGATTAATCATTATCAACATGGATTGTTGTTTGATGGAGAATGGGTTGTGGTTTATTTTTAATTGTTGTATTGAATTTTCAGGCCAATCAAGTTCAACAAGCATGTACTAAAACTGCAACCGACTTCACTGCAAGGATCGGGCCAAAGATGGACTGGAACCGTTGTTTGGAATTTGTCAGTATGATCGCTCTCATCATGTTCCGAAGGAGTTGTTGGCTGACACGAAGCTAATTGTTTACTTCGTGCTGGAACAAGTGATGAATGGATGTGGGGCGAAAAAGAACATCGGTGGGATGTCGATGATGGAGGTGCTGCTGGATTCGGAGGTGCTGCTGGTATGTACTGATAAAAGTAGGAGTATCTTAAGGAGACTGATATATCTAAATGAATTGGTTATTTATTGAATGTAATATTTGTGTTTGTTTAAGGAAAAACTGATGATGATGGGCCACCACCAGGACCCGCTAAGAAGGAAGTTGTTGCAGCAGTTTCTTTAGAGGAACCTCCACCAATTGACGCGCTTTGTTGGCCTTGATCAAGTCGGAGACTTGGGATGATGAACCTGCTTATGGTGAGGTCCTTTAATTATAATTGCAGTGTCGCTGAGTTAAAGTGACTTAGTACCAGTTGAATTTGAATTTGTTTTAAACATGATGTGTTTTGTTTTAGAAAAACGATTCGATCCTGAGAAGCGTATTGCTAATTTACGAAGCAATGGATACAGTTTAATTAAGTAAGTCAATTTGGTGGCATCGCCAATATTTGTAGTGAATTGACAGTTCAGTTCTGTTTATGCTAAATAAATTGCGACTTTTATTTAGGTATCCTACACCTGGGTTAACAAAGTCTGAGAAGAAAGAATTCTACGCGAAGGATGCAGAAGTGAAGGCTAAACATAAAGAGGATTATGAAAAATTCAAACACTTGAAGAAATTGCAGGAGGAGAACGCGAAGAAACTAAGTTCCCTTCCACTTCCGCTCGCTGAGGATGATGATGGTGATGCGTATCCGCCTAAAGGGAAATAAGACTTCTTGCAATACCCGTTCAGATGGAGAAGAAGCTTGATGAAGTTCTGAAATTATTCCACTAGATAAAAATATTAAAGCGTGTAGTGTTTAGTATATGATTGTTCCGCTCGGTAACTATTTTGACTATTAAAACTTTTATAACTTCGTTTCTGATCTTTAAAAACATGTTTATTTTCGAATTTATTTAATCATACATATTACAATTCCACTCTTGATGACAAATGCATTTTTTGAAGAAATTAAAGTTTTCGTTGGGGGAACTTGAGATTTTACATGACCTTGATTGATTGAACAATTGCACATTTGGTTAATACGTAGATAAAACATGTTAAAAGTTGGCTTATTTTTCCATATGCATAAATGTAAAATGGTTTATTAATTAAAATTATTGATAAATATACCGTTACACTAGTTTTGTTTGTGAAAGGAAATGAATTGACAGATATTATAAAATACGCTGTATTAAAGGTTAAACTTCAAATCTATTACTACAAGAACATCAGTAAATTCTCAGTTCAATGTAGTTATCATGATTGTATTATTTCCGAATGGGTCTGCTTCCGCAGTTGACATTTGAGAGGTAATCACACGCTCCAATGTTTTCGTTGAAAACGAGCGGAGGTGCACATTTTGGAATGATTTCTGACCTTATCGTTTTGGGATTGTGTGCTGATATTGGAACTGATGTTAGAAACAGAAAGATCCACCCAGATCAGAAGGAGGGTGACAATTACCGTTGGCAGACGATTCATCCCCATTTCTACTCTTTCCTTCAAGCTTTTACTGTGGTGGTCCAGTAAAAACTAAAATACAAATGCCTTTTTGGGGAATGAATTATTATTAATTGCAGACAGAATTATTACGGAGCGGTGCTCGTACATTTATTAACAGAATTCTTTGAGTTTAACTAACAGTATTTCAGCTATTGCCCTGCTCTGCATTAACTTTACTTATTGTCCAGTAACGTACACAATGTAAATAAGGTCGTGGTTATCTCATGCTCTTATCAGAAAATGGACGGAACTTGGATGTTTATGCTGTAAAATGAATGATGCACCATTTTTATATAGATATACAATATAAGGCATGTGCTCTGCATTTAAGTTATGAGATGACCTACTATTTCTGGAGTTTTGAGAAACTGGGTAATCAATCAAGAGCTTATAGGGTTATTGTTTTAGTGATAATATTCATAAAAAGCTTAAAAACAGGATTTTTTTGTCATCAAAAATAGTTTTGGATTCAGTATATAAGCAGTGAACATGTAAAAAGTGTAAACCCTACATTAGTTTAAAACATTTAGGTATTATACGATAGTATTCAAGCGGCAGCATAAGAAAGTGGTAAACATCACAGGTAATCAGACATTGTAAAGCAGTAAATGAGTTGTGCTTTAGTTTACCATCATGATATTCTTCAACTACAAAAATAAATACATTCACTCGTTGGTAGTAGTTTGCTTAAGTTTCAGATAAATGGCTTTATTTTAAATTCTTACGGCAAGTATTAAGTACTTGCTATGGGCAAAATACTAACATAATTAAAAACTTTGCTTTTCGTTTAAAATCTGCTAAAACATTTCAAGTCATTGCAATTTGCTGGTTCCAATTCCGAGGTTCCATTCATGTTAGGAAAATACCAACACTTAAACTGTAAACGGATAAATAAATTAAAATACCAAAGCACACATTCTACCTTCTAATGACATCATTTTCAGTAACATTCCAAGAAATGTATCACGAGTGATATATAGTTCACTTTTACCTACCCATGAACTGACTTGAATTTACAGTAGTAAAAATTAAAACAATACTTGCTCTCGCTCATTCGTCAGTCTTTCATTAAACTGGGTATCGCTAAAAATTGTGACTCTCTGAAATATCCTACCAAAAACGTAAACTTATTCTAGTTTCTCATAATATCTTAAATTGTTCTAGATTGCAAATACTGTGGATGAGATGAGGGTGGGTACTGAGTATAAAGGTCCAAAAATTCACTTTCTTCCTTTATGACGCGTCATACATAAGGCTGCCAGTTACTTCCATCTGCAGGCGTCAAGCTACCTTTGATGAGGAGTATAATATCCACAATCCACCAAATACCAGCTCCGCCCAATGTCAGCAACTTTCCAACACCTATTGGAAAAAAACAGATTTCTTAAGTTAACTGAGAATATACTTATGGACTATGGAAGAATATCCCATCAATGTAAGCAATGTTCAATAATGTGTAATAATTTTAACGATTTATAACACAGTTGCCAGCTGTGCCCAACAGTCAGTGCTCAGACCCCCAAATATTTGGGGTCCGGCGACCCCATATTTGGGTCTATTTATCAGCTCTGATTGGTCCAATGTCGTTTTGGACCCCAAATATGGGGTCTACAACGTCAATTTTACAGAAAGTAATTTTGTAACAAAAATCTGTTGAGGAGTAACAACAATTAAAAAATCAGATTTAGTTTAGCAACTCGTTGATTTAGGAAACTTTTCAACGAGTGTGGGTTTTTTTTTCAATGCGAGTGAAAAAAAGTAATTGAATTTTAGAGCTAAAAAATCGACTTGTGGACCCGCATATTTGGGGTCCGGGACCAGGGTTTGGAGAAATGTAGGTTTATGGTTTTGAAAACCTGGAAGAGCGGGATAATTTAGATGTAGGTTTTGGTTTGGTTTCAAAACCAACTTGAAAATTTTTCAAGTTGGTTTCGAGAGTTCAAAAATTTTGAAGAAAAATCAAAAAGTCGGAAATTTTTCAAGAGCGGGTTAAAAAAACTGCCAAATTGATGCTTTTAATATCGCTTGTAGGCAAAGCAATATCATGGCGTATTTTCACCATATTATTTCGTATTTTTTACGCCTTTTTTGCGTATTTTGACCATTTTTTAACGTCCATTTTAACCCTTTTGAAGGGGGGAGGAGTAGGATATGGAGAGCGGGATATGCTATTGTGGGGGTAGGAAACGGGACGGGATAATTTCTCATGCGGAAGGAAGCGGGTGCATATTTCTGTACCGACTAAGGTTTCAGACATCCTACTTACTACATTTTCTCACCGGACTGTCCGGCCCCAAATTTGGGTCACGCACAAGTGCGGGAATTTAAATTGACCAATTCAGGAGACACTAGCCAGGACGCCCAATATGGGGTCGCGGGAGCAGCCAAATTTGGGGTCTGAGGCACTGACTGCCGCAAGAAAACCTATCGATTCCCAAAAGCCCAAGAAAATACTGAAACAGCAGCCGTCGACAAGAAGGTAATGCCAGAGTACCTTACACAAGGAAACCCATATCTTAAAAATTTCTCTCCCTTGTGGGCATGAAAAACAATAACACAATGATAAACAGATAAACACAATGCGTTAGTGCTAATATCAGTGAAGAGGTACCCCTTCACTGTTTCTATGCGCATGCAAAAGTTTAGAAGAAGTATGTAGTTTATACGATGGTCATTTTCGGAAATCAATTCATATCTCCGGAACGGAAGGTCGTGGAAGGTTCATTCGAACGCCAAAAGTTAGAACTAGTGGCACAGATTCTGAAATCAATTTGATCTCTAATACAAATCATACATTTTTAATTCTACATGCAAAAGAGTGGTTTCCAAGGTGGACCCAACATGGTCACTTCGAAATTTCTCGAACTGGTTCAACTAAATAAAAAATCTCAATGAATT